>VZTA01008421.1:1341-28061 GCA_013398855.1 Mohoua ochrocephala | reverse complement strand
GCGGTAGCAACGGAGGAGCCGGCGGCGTGCGCAACCCCAGGGTGGCTGTGGCGACCAGGCTCCTTCCCCGCTGCGCTTGCCGGCTGTCGCCCACCTCCCTGTCAGTGTTACCGCCCCCGGCCTGCGAGCAACATGAGAGTAGTGGCTTTGATCAGGTAACGCGCTGACGGAGCGCCTATGTGAGCGAGCGAGGGGCGTCTCGCAGGCGCAGACAGGGCGCGGGGAGAAGCCCTGCCCGCCCGGGGGTCGCGCTCCACCCAGCGCCGCCCGGGAGACCCGCCCGGCCCTTTCCGCCCGGCCTTCCCGCCCATGCGTTTCCTGCTGCCCCCCTTCCCCTGCCCCGCCGACTTTTGTTCAGCCGTCTGGCGGTTTTGCCCGCGGTCCCTGGACTGGCCGCCTCCGAGGGCTGCCGCGGGGCGGTCCCTGCTTGCTAGCAGGGTAAGGCTGGGACAGTTTCTCTTCTGGTTGTCCCGCGTTCCCGAAGAGTTTAAGAACAACCGGTGTCTTTTTAGAATGAAATAAAAAAAACCCCAAACACAACCAACCAACCAACCACCCCGCCAGCCCCCCAAAACAACACCTACAGTGATTTCCCCCAGCCGCTTGCTCTCCGTTATCCCGGTCTCGGGTTATTCTGTCTGCAGCGCGGCGAGAGCCGGAGCCGCCCGGGCCGCCGGCAGCGCCTTCGCCGGGGGCGCAGAGAGTGGGCCACATGTCCTGCTTTAAAGAGGGGGTTTCGCTCATTTGTAGTTCTATATCCAGGTGCTTTTGCTTTCTAAGTATCTTGAGCTCTTTCAGGATAATTTCCTGAACTCTGAACGAGAGATTTTTGTAGTGTGTTTTTTGCGAGAGATTTAATTTGGCCCGTTTTAAAATTATGAAGCTAGCTCGTTTAAATAGTTGGAGTTGGACACAGCCCTGCCTGTCAGGGGTTTCTGTTTGCTATCCTCCCCCCCACGCCCCAATGTCCTTTTGTAAGTTACTTTGTCAGTTTCTGCGGTTCTTGTAAATTTTTTGTTTGTTTTTTCAGAAACATTAACGTTTTCTAGTAAGGACAGGCATGTGTTTTTCTTGAAGAAACAATAGTTTATTTAAAAGGAACAAGCTAGGAAACCTCTGAATGGAAAAGAATTGTGCAGATGTGAGCTGTGTATTTTTACTTTTGGGTGCAGTAGCTATTTACTTGAGTCTAAACATTTAGTGTATTAAATTCTTTCAGGGAATGTCTAATATCAAACCTTGTTGAAATTGGGGTTTGGCCACAACAATTGCAAATCATTCCAAACATCATACAAAGAGGAGGAAATACAGGAAATGTTATCTGTTTTTCAAGATTTGCTTAAATATGTTGTAGGGAAAATCAGCTTCAATGCTTTTTTTTTTTTCATTTTATAGATAAGACTTTGTCTTTCAGGTTTATTTACTTTGATATTCTCTAAGCAGAGGAATGTGTTAAAAGGCAGGATGGAATAAAATCCTATAAACAGGTTTCTAACACAATTGCTATTTTAATGGTCTATTTTACAAGGATGGATTTAGTTTCAGTAATAGTTTTAAGAAGAGTTTTAAAGAGACATCAAAGTGTCTGAAGTCTTTGTAACAGAGCTAGCCAAAGATCAGAGGGGGAAAAAAGTATTTGAAAAGTGCTTCGTACTTTTGCAAAGGTCAGGATTATGTATGAAACTACTTTAACCTGTTTTTTTTTTTCCTTTTAGAATGTTGGCCACACTAAAAGTTGATAGTCTTGTTTTAAGGTGGTATTTATGGGGTTTTGTGCTAAATCATAGACATTTTAAAGCCAGTCTTCAACCTGAAATATGATGTTTTTCAGCTCTTTAAAATTCTTCTAGAATTTTCTTAACTGTAAGTGGTTATACTTATCTATAGAAAGGAATTTTGCTCATAAGTCTTTTATATGTTCATATCTTCGTGATTATCCTGGTTTTTTTCCTTCTGTTATTTTGTCCATAAGCCTTCCTGTTAACATACTTGCAGCATTGTCAAAAAGAGCCCCGGCTGGCCTCACTTCGGAGCTTTCTACAAAAAGGCCTTGTGATTTTTTTTTTTCCTATGATGAGAATTGAGAGGGGTCCCCAGGCTATCTCAGTACTTGCCTTCATCTGTCTTCTGTGGTCTGTGCTGAGTCCATCTTCCTGCCATAACATGGGCTGTCTAGTTTCATTGGTCTTAACTATATTGTGTTTTACAGTTAGTTTGGAAGGTCTTGTAGGTAGGCACCATTCCGTTTGTTTCTTGGTACTGTTAGTTTTTAGGGCTATGGTAAATAATAAAGAGAATAAATAACAGTACAGTAGCACGTGATTCAGTAAGCACAAATTTCCACCTACTAACTGGTGGTCCAATGTAGGCAATATGGATATAATTGCATCTTGAAATGTGTTTAGTATATATATACACACACATAAATTAATTGAAGATATTTATTCCTGTGGCATTTTAATTTTTGATTTTAATTTTTTAAAATATTGAGATGCTGTGAACAGCATAGGCAATTATCTATTGTCAAACAATTATTTTTCTGAAGTGGTGTTTGTAGTTGAAATCAGAATTAGCAGGTGACTTTTATTTTTTAGCATAAAGTCATTCAGAAAGAAAAGAGTCTTTGTCTCATGACTCTGTTAAGCCTGAAAGTTCACACTAAGAAGTGAATACATTTTCAAGCTATCAAGAACGGTATCCAAAATTAATAAATATATGATTTTTAAATTTTTTTTTGTGTCTGTGTATAGGTTAGAAGAATGTTGCAGGTATGCATGAGAAGAATGTTAGGTAGAGATGGACCCTCAAAGTAGGAATCTATCATATTTACTTTTTTTTAGTGCTGAAACAGAACCAACTGCTTTACGAAAATCTGTTAAGTACGAAAGGATGCCATGTTATTTACACTATTTCTACTTTAGGTTTGAATTACACAGCAAATTAAAGGCAGCATACAGAATTTTAGCATGGATAAAAGCAGAAATTGAGGGGAACAGCAAAAGGGTTACATTCCTGTAAGGTACTTTCAAGCTCTTGCGTAGAGGGCTGGATAAAAAGGGGAGCTTAATGCTGGAAATTCTGAAGAAGTTTGTTTCAAAATCACAGAATCATTTAGGTTGGAAAAGACCTCCAAGATTATCAAATCCAACATTTGAGCGATCACCACTTGTCAATTGGACCGTAGCACCAAGTGCCGTGTCCAGTCCTTTCTTGAACATCTCCGGGGATGGTAACTGCACCACCTCCCTGGGCAGCCCATTCAAATGCTTGACAGCCCTTCCCATGAAGAAATTCTTCCTGATGTCCAACTTGAACCTCCCCTGGTGCATCCTGAGGCCAGTTCCTCTTGTCCTTCACTTGTTTTCAAGGAAGAAGAGGTCAACCCCCACCTTGCTACAACCCCCTTTCAGGTAGAAATAATAATAGTGTGATGACAAGGAACACAACGATCTATTGTAGCAAGGACTGCTTCTACTATCTGTTCTCCTGTGCATGTCTCAGTGATTCTAAAACAAAATGCAGTTTTACAGAGCTTGTATAGATCTCTGTTGCAGTTCCTGCCCTGGTTTTTGTGCCTTGGCATTTAAAGAAGCTGCACAGAACCTCCACCTATAGTTGTACTTTGAAGGCCATGAATCTGAACATGGATCTTTTAAGCAGTGTGTTTTCTAGAGCACTCTTAGTTTTATTGTAGATGTAATATTTCTTTTTCTGTTGATTAAAATCCATTGAAATACTTTTTCAGTTACATCAGGAGAACAGGATTTTTTCCTTCCAGTAGATCTTGAATGAATGTCAAAATTAATTGTATCCTCTGTGTTGGAGTATCTTCTCTCAGCCTCAGACAAGAATATGGTTATGTTTGCTTTTATATATTTTTACTAGCAGTAATAATTTGTAGTTAAATGCATAAAAAAATTTATATGTACAATGCAGTGTCAACTGAAGCTACTGCCTGTAATAATTACAGTTTTTGAGAATGGGAAGTATGTTCAAAATGTTGAAAGTTTAGGCAAAGTATCCCAGGAAGGAGAAATGTTATTCCTTACATAGCATCAATGAGGTTGGAGAAGACCTTTAAGATACTGAGTCCAGCCATTAACCCAACACTGCCAGTCCACCACTAAAATGTGTCCCTAGGCACCACCTCTACATGACAGACCTAATTTAAAAGGATTACTGATGCTGGCAACTTGCTGGAGCAGATTTTGGTTTTTTGATCCAAGTTAACTAGTAATGAGTGGAGTAATTCGTCTCTGGAGTAGAAATACAGCCCTTGAAGAGATTCCAGTGTCAGTGCCACTTCTTCATGTAACCTCTCAGATTCGTAATAAGATACAAACCTGGTTATGTGCTTTATGGTTACTGCATTTAGGCACTGTACATATATAGTAAATGTATGGTGAAATAATTCTTTTTCTACTGTTAAAATTCTACAACTCTTTTTATATTTCAAAACTTTATAACCGGCTCCAAAAATACTAATTTTTGAACAGTTAGGCAAAAGTTATAAGGGACTAAAGCTTTTATCTGTACTTTTAATTGCCACTATTTTCTTTTTCTTACAGTGGTGGGAAGGACAGTTGTTATAATATGATGCAGTGTGTTGCTGCTGGGCATCAGATTGTTGCTCTAGCCAATTTAAGACCTGCTGAAAATACAGGTATGAAAGCCACATTTCTTATAGGAAATTTAAAAAAAAAATATTAGAAACAACAGACACACAACTGTGCCTGAATTAAGTTCCTTTGTGTGTTTTTATGAAGTTTTGCATATTGAAGGCCAATATAGAAACTTAAAAGAGGTAGAAAAAATAAAATGCTATGGAAATGTATTAAATGTATTTTTCCTTAAAGGGAAAAAAAAGCCCATAAGAAGAGAAGATCAGTAAAAGAAAGGCTTACACAATATGAAAATGAGAATACAGATAGCCTGGTGGTAAACAAAGGGATCGTGTGAGTTCAGTAGCACAAATGCTAAAAGGTAACAGATGATGTCATCAACCAAAGCTAGCACTGTACTTCTAGAAATGCTTTAAATTTGTGCTAAACTAAATGCTGTAAACCATTCCAGGTGCCAAAAATGTGCCATTGTGCTGCTGCTCATCCATTTTTATCTTTGTGTGTCTTTCTCTATTTTTCTAACCCAGCATCTGTGAACTGAATTGAGGAACTGATGGGTTGGAATTGACCTTGATGCACATATTTTTCTTGTTTTTTTCCTTCCTTTCAGGTTGGACTGATTTTTTGGTCAGTTCCTCACAGGCTCCACCTTGTTTCTGTAAAAAGTGATGGGAGAAACTCAGGTAGTCAGTGGTGAGGTGAGAGCGTGAGCCACTTGTATATTGGAATAAAGCACAAATTGAAGTGAGACTTGAAAAGCGAGTTGTTTCCAGTTGGTAGGGGAGAACGTTAAAGTATGTTAACTGGGTTCACTGCTCAACATATGTTAAGCAATTAAGTATGGTATTTGGTAACTGTATAGTGGGAGGGTACACAGAAAGGGAAGGAAAAAGGGAGCTGCCATCACAAATGAGTCACGGGCAGAAATGCTCATTTGGCAACTGCTGGGACAGTATAGGAACAATTTATTTCCTGGGTAGCTAGGACATAATAATCTCTAATCTTGTTGAAATATGTTGTCTTCAAACTAATTTATCCACATCAGAAATATAGAATATTGTCATTAAAATCCTAAAATGCTCTCTTTAAGTGTGTAGTTGGAAATTTTATAGAAAGTTAATTGAGGTGCTTCAGGCAATAGTGGATTCTATGCCATTCTTTTTATTTTATCTTGTACCACTGTTGCCTGGAGAGTCTCAATTAATAAAGAAACTGTGTATTCTGAGCAGAATATCAGTTAAAGACCTTGTCATGTTCATGTATACTGAAATCACTGAATTTTCTTTTAAATCGACTCTTCTGGTCTAGGTTGGTTAGTTGTGATTAGGGATTTGGATTTGCCTGTTTTGTGCAGAACCATATCTGTTGTGTGGCATCAAAGGTGACATGACCTAATTCTTACATCACAAATTGGTTATCTTGGTCAATGTTACAGACCTTTTTCTTTGCAAGATGTGCTACAGAGGTATGCAGCAGAAATGCGTGATGTCTCTATGTGAATTCAGAGAAGTACCAGTGTTACAAATTAGCATTAAAATAGTGAACTTTGTTAGCTTGTAATAAAGTGGAAATTTCACCAATGATGATGTATTACTTTATCAATCTGTTTGAAATATTATCTAAAAATTTCGTATGTAAATGGTTTATTATATAGTTTGAGATGTAATTCTAATTTGTGATGTCTGCATTTTAGCTGTTTTTTTCCTTATCTGCTAGCTACAAACTGCTTGTGAGAAAATTTGGTTAATTTTCTTCTCCTGGTTAAGGAAATAGCTTTTTGTTTATTAAACGATTTCAAAACATTATAGTGGTCTACTTTTATTCTACCTAAGCAGAGATAGTCTCCTTTCATGACGACATGATAACAATTTTAACAGTAAAGTTTTCATGAATTTTGACAACCTATTGCTTATTCTCAGTGTTGCAGTGCATTACAAATTTCTTACTCTGAGTATGTTGAAATACATCTGGGTTTGTGCCTCTGACCTGTGTTCCTATTAAAATTGCCATATAAATCGGAGCAGAATTGGACCGATACGAGATTTTTTTGGATGAAGCAGGAAGAAGAAAAGACACCACAATTTGCAAATAGGCAGCATGTTTGTGACAGATGTCTTCCTCTCCATACGTCTGTTGGGTGGAGAAATCTATTTTTTTTCTTTCCATGTTTATAGTGGTGTTGTCACCAAACATCTGTTTGTGAACTGAAAAATATTAACATTTAGATTTTCTCAGTGCTTTGTAGTATTGTGATTATCTGTAATTGTTGAAACAATGTACCTAATGTGGTTGTTTCTGAATTGTGGCAGGGCAGACTGATGAATTGGACAGCTATATGTATCAGACTGTGGGACACCATGCCATTGACCTATATGCTGATGCGTTGGATTTGCCACTCTATCGTGGTTTTATAAAAGGTACCAGTGTAAATACTGGCAGAGTGTATACTGCATGCCAGGAAGATGAGGTTGAAGACCTTTACCAGCTCCTGAAACTTGTTAAGGTATGCTTATTGAAAACAATTATATAGTTGGGGATAATTCTATTGCTTAACTCATTTATGAATTTAAGTAAATGATCCACTTAGGTATTTAAGGAAAGCTTTAAGAAAGAAATGAAACACTTTTATTTCTATTCCTTTCTTCTTCCTTGCGCTGTAAATGTATAGCATAACTTATATTCCTTTTTCCCCAATGTAAATCACATTTATTATCCTCATTTCAAGCCAAAACCTTTTTCCCATTTAATAAAAACACCTCTATCAGGCGCTCGGCATGTACGACAAAAAATGTAATTGTGACTATCATCTGTAAATAGAATATTTAGGTTATTTTGCCTTTGAAATAATGTATCCCTTGATTACTGTAATGAGCAATCTTTCGGATTTTGCACATTTATCAGTGTACGGAAAGTAATCTCTAGACATCTCCATTTGAGTACACTTAAGATATGTAAACCAGAATCTGTTATTTGTTTGTATGTTGCAGATAATTCGCCAGGTATTACAATATGATTTACAACGGTAGTTTTGATTCTGGTAGCCCTGTGATTATATTCTAGTATGTGACATAGTAGCAATAACATATATCAATCAATCCTTTTTAGCTATAAAATCAATTAAAGAGAGATGATGAGCCCACTTTCTAAACCACTTGAAATTTATTCTCTGTTCTTTTTCAAAATCTTTCATATAGTACTTTATTTTCTACCAATGTTAAATCAGATCTCATTGAAAAAAATAGAAAACCTCCTGTTGGCTCTAGAGGTTTTCTACAATGTTTGAGTGAACATGCTATGCCCATTCCAGCTAATTGTGTTGATTACTGCAGTGCACAGTACTAAAACCAATACAATGTTCAGAAAATCATAGTTGGTATTTTAAAGAAAGTAAATAGGTAATTTTATTGATCAAACTGGTATAGACTACTTTCTGAAACTTCAGGTAAAGGTGTTCGTAGTCTTCAACTCAGGTATTGAACATTTTCTAGCTCGTTTTCATTCATTAAAATGAGAATTGAGATTCATGAACCTAAATACTTCAGGGTCTATTCTGTACTCAGTTAAAAAAAAAATCAAATTGCAGATAAGACCTAAGAATGTGGTTTGAATGCAGAGTGCTTCCTGAACCATTTTGGAGTCAAATGTTGCATCTTCTAAACATTTTTGGCAAGGAAATCCTGTTCTTCTAAAGTAATCAAGATCATACACCTGTGTTAGAGTGTGAGAATACACAACAGGAGAACAGTGCATGTACGTGGTACAGCCTTGAGTTGTGCTAGGAAGGTTTAGGTTGGATATTAGGAAACATTTCTTTGCAGAAAGGGTTATCGAGCATTGGAACAGGCTGCTCAGGGAAATGGCTGAGTCACTTTCTCTGGAGGTATTTAAAAGTTGTGTAGACTGGGTGCCTTGGGACATGGTTTAGTGGTGGACTTGACAGTGTTAGGTTGGTGGTTGGACTCGATGATTTCAAGGGTCTTTTGCAACCTAAATGATTCTATGAGTATGCTCTAGAGCACTTCACAGAGGTTTTAAATGGAATGTGCATATCCTGCAGTACAGGAATCAAAAGAAATATGATACAGCAGTTTTAAGTTATTTTTGAACCACGATAGTATTAGAAATTAGAAGGACTGATATCTACTGTCTCTTAAAGCTGCATACTAACAGCTTTCTGCTGCTGGGTAAGGTAATAAATTACTGATCAATTTAATTAAAAATGGGCAAATTAGTGGCAATTAAGATGATACTTCCTTTACGATTCTTGCTGTCTTTGGAGGAATGGATCCCTGACATAAATTAATGCTAGTGTTAAATCTTGACAACTTCTGCTTTGGAAGTTTGTACATGATAATTATAACTATAGCTGAAAGAGATGTTATCATGTTGTCTGGAACTAAATAACTATTTCTTTCCTGTATAGAAGTATTAATTCCACTATATGATATCTTAAGACATAAATATTAACAATATACTGCCTTTATGTTAGACTTTGTACAATGATGTCTTTACAGTCAAACCTAGCTATGAAATTCTGATACAGAAGTTTCAGTAAATGTCTTGCATATTTTGATGAATAATTGCAAAATCATGAGGGGAAATAAACTACAGCAAGTGTGGTATTTTAGTTTTAAGAAGACAACTAGCATTTTTCTTCTGTGTGTTAGCAGTAACTTTGAAAGCTTTCTGGTTTTATTTTTTCACATTTTTTAATAACTGCTGTTTAGTAGCTTTACTATTTAAGTCTTAATCACTAAGGATTTTGCTTTAGGAGTTTTTTTTTCCCAGATGTTTATAGTTTTAAACAGAGAAGTCAATTTGCATTCTCTTGAAGGGAGGGGATGAATTCTGTGGAAGCCTTGTCAAAACCATCTTTGAGTGATTGTAATTTTAAAACACTGGTCAAATAACATAGCTCTTTTTTTCTGTCAAATGTTTTGGGGCCAAGACTACAGGAAAGGTGTGTCCAAATCAAAATCACATAGTGTACCTTACTTTCCATTGGCAAAGAATGTTTCTATTGCAAGTACTTATTTAGTAAAAAATTAAAACAAAACACCTTTAAAAAAACTGTATGAATTTGGAATTATACAATGTTTTTAAAAACAGTGTTATGAGAACAAGATTTCTAAAAAATTAAATATTCCCTCACAGTTCTGGGAAACTCAGGACAACAGTCCTGTTCTAGTTCATGTGACTCAGTGAGTGATACTGACTGTCAGTGACTGTAAACCTATTAATTTTATTGTCACAAACCCAGGTGATTGATAGGTATAAAGGAAATTTATATCTATTTTTTAGTTGCCTAATGCCATGTTTTAGATTCTGTATTCAGTATATATTGTGAAACATATCAGAGTACTGTGATGTCTAAATGTATCTTACTATGCAGTCTTCACCTGATAGCAAAATATTTACTTTGTGAGACATGTAAATCCTGAACTCTAAAGAATAGTTTAATCTCCTCTCAATGTTACTGAATACCGATTACTGATACCTTTGTTTGTCCATGTTTGTTCCTGTCCGTATTGGAGATTTTCCCAGCCAAGCCTGTAAGCACTGGAGTTTCTTAGTTAGCTGAACTATCTTTCAGGGTTTTGATAATGGTGCTGACTTTGAAATATGGTGGGAAACTGTATTTCTTTTCCTCTTGTGGCGGGAAAGACTGGAGCATGTGGGCATTTTTGTGAAACTTTCCTACGACATCTCAATTTAGGCAATATTTAACTGTTTTCTCCCCTTTTCAATGTAATTATGATCTTGTTCAAATAAGACAGTGATGTTTTATGCAAGGACATACAGAAGTGGTATTAGATGGGTTGAATGTTGGATTGTTTTCTGTACCTCATGGAACTATGGCTAAACTTTTGTTCAGGGCAGTGGTTGTAGCAGCTTCCAGACTGAACAGACCAATGCAAGATACTTTATTTTCAATAGACAGTTCTGTCCTCTTTCAAATTTCTTGCCTTATCTCCTCCACTCCATAAGTCTTTGCCTTTGATTGGTAAGCTTCCATTGCTGAAGTAATTTGTAAAATTCTTGAACTAGGTAAAAATGGTTTTCTTCTAGCTCTTATTTTTTCATATTTTTCAATGACATGCTTAATTACTTGATTTTTTAAAAAAATTAGTATTTTAAAAATTGATTCTTTGTGTATTTCTTTTATTTTTCCCCATGTTTACTATAAATCATGCAAATGGATTTGTAGTGGATTTTTGGTTTCAACATGTTATTTCTGTCAGAGTCCTTTTTGTTGTGCCCTTTGTGGATTTAGAACCCACAGACTTTCAAAAAAATGGAGTTCACTTGAAATAAATTTATATATTGGCTCTCAGGACTGAAGAAATATTAATTATGAAATCATCCGTTGATCATCAGCTGAAAAATAAATATTAATGTTGGATATATTGGTTGTATGAAACATTTGAATAATAATAGCCTTTGCTTGTGGCACTGTTTGATTTTATCAGTAATGTGGAAGGGAAAGAAAGATGATTTATTTTCTAAAATATAGTTGCAGTCTGGAGCAGTGATGTTATAACAGTCAGTCACTAAGAATAATTAACATTTTTTAGTTACAGAAATAAAGAGCTTAATAATACAATGTGACTCCTGTATTTAATAATTACTTTTTAAGAACAGGATCATGATTTTTTAAAATGGTCCCAGTCTGATGTTTACTGAAGACAGAAAGTATTCCTGTCTGAGAATTAAAATTGCAATAACAATGCAATTTTAGATGTTATTTAAGATATTTTATCTCAGACAAGGTACTTGAGCTTGTGTGGGTTCAGGTGGAATAGAAGTAACTTAGGTTCTATCGGTATTCAGTGAAACACCACCCTAAGATTTCTTCAGAAAACAGTTCTTCAGTGTTTGAGGTGAATGGATGAAATACAATGTTATTCTGTGGCCGTCAGATAGGGATTAATTCCCCCACGGAGCATAAAGCTTTCAGTTCCTTGATATTGCTAATAGTCTTCCATGCTAAGGAAACTGTCTTTCTTTCGCCCTTCTCCAGAATTCAGCTGCTGTGGCCAACGGGTGAAAAGAGTTCTCAGATTCAATGTGATTGCTTTCGTACAGACAAAGGTTGAGGTGCTCCTACCAGGAAAAATACGTGAATAAATGTAACATAGTGTTCTACTACAGCATTGCTTCATTGTCATGTGTTATAAGATGTGTGTAAAAGAAACTGTAAAGTATGTAGGAATAATCACTTGGTTTTTAGATGTCTGGTATACGTGGCTTCCGGTGTAGTACGTACATGATAAAGACTAGTAGTATCTTAACTCGTACAAATAAGGTTTGCAGAATTTCTTAGGAGTCTTAAAGAGGCCAAATAGTTATTAGTTTCAGAATCCTGATGGACTTGAAGAATCTGTAATCTGAGGTCCTCAGCACGCAATTCACCGAATTACTTTTGTAGTTTATGAGTTCGGACAAAGTAGGCAGCTTCCCCCTCTCACTTATGGGATTCAGAGAGTTCAGAAGCGTGCAAAAGAGTTCTGTTCTAGTAATTTCCCATGTTTTCATTGAAGAAAATGTAGTATTTTCCCTATTATGATTTGAATTATCTGTCGACATATAGATTAATTTCTCTGAGTTGTACTTCTCAACATTTTGGAGAAAGATTAAATTATAGGAAGAGGTATTTTTCTTTATGCTGAATTTCCAAAATAATCACTTCTCCATAATTTTTTTGACTACATTGTGATAATTGCAAATCACGAATACTGTGCCCTTGGTATATTAATAGATTACCTTTATATATAATTCAACAGTTAAAATACAGAATTTTTGTATGGCAAATGAAACTACACCATAAATATTGAAAAAAAATTGTAAAAAATCTTCAATGCCCAGTTGAGGGAAACCGTGATAGATAAAACAATGGAAGTTATTGACTGGGCCCTTCATCAGTCGTGTAGATTTGATGAACATTTGGAGATCATGTCTCCTAGCACAGTTCTTTTTGTCTTTAGACATGGAAGTTAAATGGGAACTTTTAGAAATTGTATGAAGTGGTTGCCTACACTGACAAGGAATAAATAACAGTGCTTCTTGATAAAATAAGAATTTTTTTTTTTGAGAGAGAAACTATTTGCTGCATTTTTTCATATACTTAGTTCCTCCACCTTTTATAATGAGTAAATTTTTATCTGCAAGGATTTGGATTGTCTCTTTTCCCTTGTCGTGTTAAATGATTATATTTTTTAATTGATTTGTTATTTTTTCTTTTAATTAATTCTGGATTGGCATTCCATAGCTTCCTCTACCTAGGGGATGACCATTGTCATTAGCAGTGAATAAAAGTGTGAATGAAGGGAAGAGGGTAAGAAGTAATTGCATAGTTGGCAGTGTTTTAAGCAGTGCAAAATTAATTATATATGTTGTTTCATTCAAAACACAGGATTTGTTGAGTTGTTGGGGGGGAATTTGTATGAATTTTAAAATGAGATGGGAGCAAGGAAATTTTTTAATCAACAGGATGCCTGGAGTTCTGTGTGTGTCTTCTGAACTGTTCAGGCAGGGCCAGGGTGGTTTTTTGTTTGTTTTGTTTTTTTCTTTTCAGAAGGGGATCTTCAGCAATATCTTTGAGATAGTTTCTTACTGTGAGAAATGTTGAGCTTCATGTAAACAAAAAAGTCACTGTATTTCTCCCTGTTAGGTGCGTGGAGTTGTTTTCACTCACTCCCTGTCTTGTTGTGTTAATATTGAATAAGCAGAGACAGTCGGGCTGGTGGTGAAAGATGGTAAGCAACCCCGAGGGCTTGTTCTGGTCAGCTTGAAACCTCTGATTGCCAGGTTTTCCTAATTTCCCATTTCCAGGGCATCTCTAGTGTGACCTTGCCTGCTGAATATGATGTTCTGGGTTGCAAGATTCTCACATGCATTTGGGAATGGGCAGCCAGGCATTGTTTACAGGACGCCAAATGAACCGTGCACTCGCAGCAAGTTTGATAAACACACATTTCCTCCTTTTATCAGTGAGATTGCAGAATGTGAAGTATGAGTTTCCAGTTTTACTCATTCCCTTCAGACCTTTTCCTGTTTAAAAACTGAATCTCACTAATTGGATGATGATACATCCTTAGATTTTGTTTTGCCTTTTTTGTTATTGTTGTTTTGAATTCAACTTACTGGTCACTGACATTTTATTTATTTTACCTTGACCAGGTTTGATAGACTTTCAGATAAAAGCTTTCCATTTGTTCAGCACAGAAAAGGTTCATCCCTATAAATGTAAAGTGAATGCTAATTAACAGTAATGACTTCTAATCACTTTGCTTTTATACTCCTTTAGGAGCACAGCTATTATCCAATGCAGTTAAGTGAAATGCTTGTATATGAATCAACAATGCTGTATTTCTTCTTGTAGCTATTGCTCATAATCAAGCTTTGAATAAATTACGATAGTAAAATTGGTTTTAATGTGTTCTATTGCATAGGGAGAAAGGAACCTTAAATATCTCGTTAAATATCTTGAATATTTAGAGAGTTATCTAGTAACATTTTGGCATTCATTATTGTAGTTAAATGGAAAAATGCATTAAGATGTTTAAGTCAATTTTGTAAACATTATCAAAACTTTTTTCATCGTTTGAATTGTATTTAAGTGATGTGCATAGACGCAACAGTCTCCGGAGCAGCTCCGTTTGGATCCAGTCGCACGTCTCTAGGAATGCACGGCAAATTTCTGCCTTCAAATGCAGTTAAGTTTTACATAGAATAAACATCTTTTATAGCTTGAGAACTTCACCTGTTTTAGCCTAGTGTCATAGATTATATATAGTATATCCAGGTTAATATAGATTTATACATTTCTTTTATCAATACTGTGTATCTAACAGACTGTTAGGTTTTTCACATGTATGCAAACTGCCTGTCTGCCTGGAAGCATATACACTTAAAAAGGTGTATAAAAGTAATACTAGTGAAATTTTTATCCACAGCTGGAAACAATAAGATGAAACTTTGTTTTAGACTAGACTGCTAGAAACAAAGCTAATGAAGAGATTACTAGACTGGTAGAATGTTAAGCAATTTTAAAATAATTCTGGTTTAGGAACAGAATTAGGCTAAAGACAATAGATATGAATTTGAAATTTAGCAAGCTTTTCCACTTAGCATTGCACATACAGGGGCTATTTGGAAGGCAGAAGTGGCAAAACCTGGATGAAGTCCATTTCTGACGTGAACATTAGTTTTTTTAAAATTTGTCTTTTATTAATAAGTTGCTTGAAACAATTTCTTAAATCACTTAGAAATTCTAGGTTTCAGTGTCTGGCAGGGAAGTGAGGTCTTGCTTAGTCAGTATATTTGTGTTGTCTGGTTTTGCAATTTCTAAAAAAAATTAGATTTTCATTTTCTGTGGCAGTTTCCTTTCATGTAGTACATCTGTCTTTGCATGCTTAGAGACACAATTCTTTCACAGTTACCATCACAGTTCTTATGGATGTGGATGTGAGTGAGTATCCACAGGCACCGTCTGCGGTTTTGATTTTGTTTGTTTTGTTCATTCATTCACATAGCTTTAGACAATTTTCTGGTATGTTTCATTTGCTTGAGCATCTTCTCCGTTAACATTTATTCTTTGGTTTATTACGAAATCATTGCCTAACGTAATTTCAAATTACCTTCCATGTAGTACTCTCTAAATGTGTGTTTCAGTCAGTGTTCATAAAAGTCCTGTGTTTTTTTGCTGTAGTACTGCAAAACATGCTGCTTGTGGGTTTTGCCACCACAATGTGAAAAAAAAGTAACACCTTTCTACTCTAAAGTTTCATTAAATGGTTGATGCTATCCATATCTTATTTCAGTACTTCTGTTTCTTAGTTAGCATCTTAATAATGCTTTTAAAATATAAGAATGAAAAATACAAACCCCATTAATTATTCTGTACTTAGGTAGCTGGCTGTTTTATATTGTTCGCAATTCTCATTAGGCAGTGCTAAAATACATTTCAAAATGTATTAGTGCTTAAAAATGTAATTGGGGTTATTTCTAGTAAAATAAGATCAAAGACAAGCAAACTTTCATATTAACTAACAGTAAAACATTTATCAAATTTGTTGTCATAAATATTTGTGTCTCTGAAGCCCATTCGTTGTGTAAAAATCATTTTGCATAGATTTACTAGGGTATTTATGCTGACTTATTTAACATACTTTCCCCTTTCATATGAATGTCAAACATACAGCATTTTCAGTGTTACATTATTTTCAGCTGGACACTTGCTGGTTTTGATCCGTGTATGTAAAGGTAGTTCTTCTGGAAAGGGTGGGATTTCGTTTGGTTTCTATTATACCAATGTTACTGCTTTCAAAATAGAAATGATTGATTCGTAAGTGTCATGGAAAGGAATAAAATGGAACTGGCCTTTTACACTATGAAAGGACTGTATAGTGTGAAGATGTTCTTTCTGTTGATAAATTCTGCCTGTGGAAGAATTGCATAACACTCATCACTCATTTTCATATTGATTATGAGTGGGATTCCAGTAATAGGTGGCTGTTTGCAAAGGATAAGGCGGCACTATGATTAGTTACCTTTTCCATAGAAAGCACTACAAAGGAAAGTGCCAAATGTGTGCGCTGCTGTACTCCTATCAGCCTGACAGTCTGTTACATGAACTTTTCTTTCAGTCCATTTTCCTTCAGAAATACAGCTTCAATGTTTTTGCCTTATTATTGTTTTAGGTTTAGTGCATTTGCATGCTCTCCTAACTCTGGATTCTTTCTTTAGTCAGTTATTTATTTTCCTGACAATCTTCTGTACTTGGGCCCTATCACCATTGTAACTCTTAAAAACTGATACAACAGTGCCCTCTGTAGTTTCTCCCTACATGGTTACTACCTGCAGCTGGTTTTGAGCCTTTAGGTAAAGAACAGGATGTTTAGACTTATTTTTAGCTCAAAGAAAAGCCCCTTTTTTTCTTAAGGAAAGATTTTGATTTTTCACTGACTGTTTCATATGCAAGAAAGGGAACAAAAGAGGCTGTTCTGAGTCATCTTTTAGGTTTTTAAGATCTCCTGTCATTTTCTAGTGCAAATCTAAAAATTTTATCAGGCATTCATTCAAGACAGTCGTTAAAATGACTGGATGGGATTTTCTGAGTTTTGTAGGCTTTCCTGAAGCTTTTGTTTGAAGTGGAGCTTCAAAACAAAATAATTTTAACCTTACTTCCTTTGTGCTTGCTACTTACCCTAATTTAGATCTTACATGATCTGCCAGGGACTGAAGACATGCTTGCCAGCAGAGCACCTAAGCTTTATTAATGATGTTGTTTTAATTCACACAGTGACTGAAGTAATTGTTGTTCATTAGCATTGATTTGTCTCCAAAACTCATTTACAATTTAGATTTCTCATTTAACTCTTTCTGGCTTAATATGCAAATAACTTTTTAGTCTGAGTTTTCTACAGAACTTGTTGGACAGTTTCAGTATTGAACACACATGTTCCCTGCTTTCACGTATGTGCACATTCACAATCATGAGCTGCCATTTAAATATTATAAACTACAATAAAAAAGAATGACCTTTTAAAAAATAAATGCTTTAACTACAATTAGTTGCTTCTGTAACAGCATCATAAAAGTCACTCTGTGAAAAGTTAAATGGCTTTCTTTATGATGGGGAGTGTTAATGTACATGTAGAACACACTCTTAATGCACTTCCATGAAATGAAATTCATAAGTCATTGCCGTAAATTATAGTTAATGATGTAACCATAGATGGCTATTCAAAACATTCCTGTATCTCTAATGATTTGTGTAAGGCACATGACTGACCACATGCCTTAGTTCATTTGGAACAGTAGACAGATAAATGCGCCAGCTTTCCGCTTTTGAAGACCATTTTTTTCTGTGGAACATATGATAAGAATTTTGGTGGAGTAAATAATACATCACAAACCACTTGCAGTATTTGAGATATGGTAATAAATGGTGAGGAGGACTAATTTAATATTAAATTAGGAGGTGAGATTCTTCAGAAGTTTAGTGTGTAGAAGCTTTGATTTTTTTTCTATTTTATGGGTAATCACTAGCCTCTAGTCATATGTCTACTTTTTACCACGAGATACTTTTATACTGAAATGTTACTGGAGGAAGCAACTATTGTGGTGTAATGTGCACTGACTAATCCAGAAAATACCCCATATTTAATACTTACTTTATTGTATCCAGTAATATAATGAAATTACGGAAGGAGAAAGCTCACCCATGTTATTTCAGTAAAGCAACTATTATTCTACTGGCAGAAAAGTAATGTGGTCAAATAATTTTACAATAAAGATAATTTGGATAAAATTACTTTCTTTCACTCTAAATTTAACAGAAACTTTGAATCAAGCTTAATTCTTGCACCAATTATATAATTGCTGTTAGTCTTAAATATTGAGGCAGGGTAGAGGTCTTTTTTTTATGAGTTTCTTCATTCATTGGAAGGTTCTTATGATAAAACAAGTTGGTTTTTTTTAAAACAGTATAGCCAAACCATGGATTGGTATAATTTTTGAAGTGATCTTGAAAGTTTACTTCATGAAGGAAGGGTAGAAATGAGTATTAGGAAAAAAAAAAGTGATATAAATTTCTACTTTAAAGTAAATAGGTACTTTGGAGAATGTTTTATTATTTTTAATGGAACTTCCTTACAGATCACTCTTTTTAAATAAATGTGTCTTACAGATCAGTGGGAATTTTGCTTCAAAAATGAATTCTTCATTAAAATAATATTTTAATTAGGAAAGAAATATGGGTGATTTGTTATAAGTGTGACCTGGTTAGCAGTGGTAGAAGGTTTTAGTTTTAAACTGTAACCTTTGAGATAGATAAGATGTTGTCTATTTGGAAAAATGAATAAGGTCTGTTTTATTGCAATGACACTTGCCAGTTAAGATTCAGCATAATTAAAATAGTGATAAATATAGATTACAACATTGGAGGCAGTGAATTACGGCTTTTCTGTCTACTGAGAGCTGGCATAACTTACCAAAACTGGGCAAAGAAGTGACAGAGCAGCCACTGCAGATGCTTATAGGAAAGTCATGTTTAGTCCGCATACTTTTGTGTTTTTACTTAAAACGTCAATGGCTTTACCCCATTCCATAATCATTACCTCTCCCTAAAGTACCATGCTTCTTTTCATTTAGTTGGATTATGTGATCTGTGTCTGAAATCTTTAATGAACGAGAGTATGTGTTTAAGGAAAATCTATAGTTGAAAGTAGTTGTTTTCAAATAACTTGCTTAAGAAGATCATTAAATAAATTTCAAATGTTCTTTCATAAAGTCTGAGGTGATGCAGAGTAATTAAGAGTATTTCTGATGATTGTCTTAATTTTCATTTTTAGTATTTCTTTAACTCTGAAATACTAAAAAAATGTGACAGCTGAATGTTGGGTATATATTTTATACATAAAATAATAAATATCTATTCCAATTTACTTGGTTAACAGGTGCCTACACAGTAACACTAGTTACATGAAGAAAAACAACTACTGCAATCTAAAATGGAACATTATTTGACATAGCAAAAGAAATACTGACTTTTCTTGCTGGAGACATTTATGAGACTCTTTTTTATGCCCCTGGGGCATATTATTGTGCCTTTATGATTATATTTAAGTTTTAAGACTTCCTTTTTTGGGGAGTATTTTTTTAAAGACTTTTTCCTAATTTTACTTTTAAGACATTCTTTCTTTCTTTCTGTCAAACATGAGAGAGAATCTTTGATGACATAATATTTTTAAAGGAAAACATTAGTATGTAGGCTTTACTTGGTTACTTGATGGCCTGTTTTTATAACTACCAGAAATATAGATAATATCCTTCAGAAATATAGATAAAATTACTGTGAAGTGACAGCGGATACTGAGGAGTTAGAGACTGAAAAGAAATTAACACTTTTCCTTTGAAATATTATCTTACAGACCTGTTTGTTCTACATTCCTTAGGCATTTTGCTTTGCTGTCTTCTATATTATCCAGAACCCTCTTTTTTTTCTTTTCTTTTCTTCAGTTGTTTTTTTCATACAGTGACTTGGTAAGTAGATGGATTCTGGCCTTTTTTTTTTCTTTGTAGGGTACTTTTGGTATCTAGAACAGTGATACCATTGTATTTCATGAAGGCACAGTTTATTACCGAATATGTCATCCAAGAGGTACATGAAACTAACTGGCTTTGTTGTCTTGGCTTTTTTAAACTTCTTTGTTCCCTAGCCAATGTATCAGGATTAATCTATATAGATATATAATATTTTGTAGGACTTGAGTTTAAATTATAATGTTTGTGATTTTACAGAGCTAGTACTGTTGGTTTATAATTACTGGGGTTAATTTATTAAACTTTCTTTCATATAGTCATGTTTCATTCTGCTACAGTTTGTCCAGTATTTTTTTTTTTCTTTCACATACCTTAAGTCTCTTTAGAGTGCTACAGATTTCCAGTAATATGGGTGGTTTTGTGCTACAACAACCCTTTTGGCCACCTTCAGGATTATCCTTATCCTTTGGAGACCAGTCCTGTGTTCTCTGAAACTCTGTCAGTCATTATTTATTACCCACTTGTCATTGTGACTTATTCATTGCTTACATCACCATTCTCAAACGTATTGCTTTACAGAAATGGTGAACAGTGCTGTGAAGGAAAGATCAATAAATGCTTTCAAAGGAAGATTTACCCTGAGACTTAGATCTTCTTTTTAATACTAAATCCGTGCTATTAGTTCTGAGATGGTTTTAATATCTTGACATCAAGTACCCTGTTTCTCAAAATGGAAAGATGCTATTGCGTTAACTAACTTTTGTGGAGCAGGAGGACTTTAGCAATTAAGTTTTATAGTATAAAACTTTCCAATTGTCAATACTTTGTGTATTGTCCTGAATGCTTATCTTGTGAGCTTGAAAATACACGGTTTCATCCCCTAAGAAAAAGTGATAAAACATTTATATAATAAATGCTTGAAAATATTTCTTTGAATTTTAGTGATACTGGTTTTTGTAACTGCACAAAGAGAGGAGAGGGTTTATTTTAAATTGGAAAAATAGAAAAAAAATTCTACTTCTCCCCACATCTATTTTAATTGTTTTGAGAGCTTCATGACCCATGCTGTTTTTCCAGAGCATCCAATTTCATGTGATACGGTCACTCTTGACACTCTCTTAAAAGATAGTCGCTCAAGAAAACTGTTTGAGTATATATAATATTAAATTTATTGTATGAGTTGCAAATTCAGGCAGCTGAGAATCTGAAAGTGGCAAATGCATAATTTCCTGCTCTCCTTTGTATATCTTCAAATAAGCTGGAAAATCAGATTTTAATCATACTGTATTAAAGATTGTATGTTGAAACCTGCTGGGAGGAAATTAAACAAAAAGGTCTCATGGATGTGATAATTTTTTACTTCTTGATTCTGCAATGGTAATTTTTTTCCATTTTTGAAGTGACCATGAAAAGATCTATAACAAATGTGTGCGCAGGCACACACACACACCCCCCCACACCCACACACTTTGGACCAGGCAGATGAGGGAGCTGGAAACCTATGCAACAACTTCTCCAACATAAAATGAGGGAGTGCCACATCTAATTGGCAGCCTACTACTATCTCATCGATAGGAGATAGTTTCATGGGCTAAAATTTTATATTCATAAGATGGGTGTTCCATTGGGAAGTTTTGTTCAGTCTATTCGTTTCTTCTTTCTCCTCACAGTTGCTGCTCCGTCAGGTGGTGGATATTCTCAGTGCTGTTTTATTATCAGTTGCTCCTAATATGGTTATATCTGTGTCATTCCAGCCTTGGAATATTCATGTTCTCAGTAATTATTTTGCTAGGCTGTCAGAATTTTGGCTGCGAGAATATTCCTGAGAAATACAAACTGAAGAGAAGGTTTGTCACATTATATGATATGGGTGTAGCGCAGTATAGAATAGGAACTACTCTGTCCTTGGCCATTGCTGCAATAGAAATGTAAAGTAATATAGTTCAGTATTTTGAAATATGCGCTCTCCAGTCTTAAAGCGTGCATTAGACAGTGCTGTAGGTAGTCTCATGTATTAGAGTAGCCTGCTGTTATTTATCTTTTCTATATTAGTAGTTAACCTACTTCAGACTTAAACATGAGTCAAATTTGCAGAAACATAAGAAGTCTTTCAGGTATTAGACTTTTATATTTGATCAAAGTAATATATCATGGTAAGAATAATAATAAAATACTTAAATATATAAGAAATTCAAAAGCAGGAACTTCCTTGCTTCCAGGCTTGTTTTCAATCAGTGGACTGGCATGCTGATTCATGGCAAGCATTGTTCAATTCCTAATTCATGGGAAGTTTCCTTTCCCTTGCTTCTAAAGTCCGTCAAAATTTTTTCCCTGCTCCATTTAGCAGTCTGTGAGCTACATGATGTGCTAAGAGGATAGCACAATTACAACCTGTTTGCAAAATACCTTAACTGAAGAAATGAGTAAATTGTATTTAAGTGATTTAAGATTGCATAGGAAAGTTTCTTCTCATCCTGTTCTGCATTCTCTCATTCATCGAACTTGCAGTTTTGTGATAACATAGCAGTCATGTTTTCAGTTTTTATACATATATTATGCCTTTGGTTGCATTTTTTTTAAAGGATACTTAGAAACTTCTGTTGGAGAACTGAGACCTTCTTACATAGAAGTTTTTCTCAAAGCTGATCATTAGGTTTAAAGTTGTCTTGATTCCTTTGGGGTGGAAAGTATTATCATTTACAGTTTTCTCTTCAAACTGAAGACTCACAGAATCCATCCAGATTTAGTTTTCTCATCAAGCTTTTTGTTTCTTCTTTGTACAGAAAAGGTTCTGACCACACTGAATTAGAATACAAGTTTCACTCCCTCGGTTGAGCGATTGTATCTGTATGAGGCAAGGGTCATCTCTAACGTCTAACTTCTTATTCCAGTGAAGTGTAAGACTCATCCTTCTCTTTGGTCACTTTGGTCGTTTCAGTGTTTGACACCGTTTGACAGGATATTGCACTGTTGTTCTTACGGACTTTAAAACACGTGAAGTACATTCAATTTAGTTGTTAATTGTATCTTGTTCAGAACTCTTGACTGAAGCCACACTTGCAAGTCTCATGTTATTTTAATACTTGATGGAAATGAGATTAAGATCATCCTTGACCTCTTCCTCCCAAGCATACAATTATTGTGGAACTGTGTGATAGTATGCAGTGTAAACAGAAGGCACTGGTTTAAAACACTGAGACCATGAACACTTCTCTTTTGAAAAAATGATATTTGTCAATAAAATAACAATTCAGTTTGAAAGACTAATATAAATACTGTGCTTCCACTAAATGAGACAAAATTATTTGTGGGAAGACCCACAAAGACTTACTTTGAAATGGGTAAGAAAGCTCAATAGTGGGCAGCCCATTTTGCAAATATCTGCTCTGAAAACTGGAAGGGGGCTGAAACCTTAATAAATGTGAATGCCTCTGAACTTCTGCCATTTCTAATAACCGTGTCCCTGTCTGGCTGTTTTAGTTTTCTTTTCTCTTTAAACTGTCTTCTTGTGTTACTCAGTTTGTGTGGATCTAGACTCAGAGACTGTGACTTGGCTGGTAGATTCTTTGGTTAACAAAATACTTCTGCTCTTATTAAATAGCTGTTTTCCTTTCCCTCTTATCTTTTCACTGCAGTCCATAGTCACTTATACCAAGGGCACAGGTCATGATAAGTACTATTTGCAGTTTTAGATACCTCGGTCCTCTGAAACTTCGATTTCTGTATTAAAAAAACCAACCCCATATTGAATAATTGTAGCACTTCAATTGGAGAAGGTGCATATGGCTGAGAACCCACAAGATAAAACTAATGCATATACCTTTCAACGGTAAAGCAGTCTGGAGATGCTTTTTTCAGTTTAGGCAACACACAATTTGGGAAATTCTGATTCAAGCAACATTGTCTTCTAAATCTAAATAATCAGGTTGTTCTTAATCTTGGAGAATGCCGTAACAATCAGCCTGCAGCTGAGGAAAGAGTGAGGAGGGATGATAAGGGAAGACAGGCATTCTCTTCTCTGCGATGCAGCTACATACTGACAATGCCAGAAGACTTAATATTCAGCTTGCTTTGGTACACACTTTTAAAGATGGGGAATCTGAATTGTAAAGAAAATGCAGATAGCTTTAGGCAGAGAAGGTACCAAAGGGATCTTTGATGCTCTACATAAGTGATTTTATCTTTCTTGCTATCCATTTCCTATTAAAACAGCACATACAGAAATAATACCCCTCAAAATATTGTTGGGATTGTACTGTGACACTGAACTAATGTTTTGTATTTTTTTAAATGTCACTTAAAAAAAAAAAAAAAAGGAAAAAGCTGACCAGAGGAGCAGTGATTAAATGTATAAGTTTGAATTTTTTGCATTTTCTTGGATTTATTTTTTTCAATATTTACTTGTAGCCGGGATGGGAATAGAAGAACTATGAGAAATGTTGGAGGTTAAAAAAGTCGAGCATACTTTGGAGGTTATTGGAATTTGGAAGAGGAGGGGTAAAAGATTAACATATGTCTCTTCTTCTTGCTCAGTAACGACCCTACATCATCCGTTCTTCTCTGCCTTTGGAATAGGTTCAAGATCAATTTAGTTGACAGTTTTCTCTCTTGGCAGGGTTCCTGATTTTTCTTCTCAGTGTTTTCTGGTCTACACCTTTTCCTGATAGTTTTTTTTTTTTCTGTATACTTTTCTCTATTTCTACTTTGAAATGCCTCTCCTTACATTCTCTCTCCATTGTTAAACATTTGCCTGCATTTAATCTTCTGGTATCACCTGAACAAGCTGTATTTTTTTTCTTATTCTTTAAAACATTGTGAAGCTGCCAACCTGTCTCCCTTCTTCACCATGCCTTCGTGTCCAGGTACCCTTTCTGGTGCTCTCATAGTTACTAAGGACATGTCTTCCTGGAGAAAAGAAAGCCTCACTTTCACCCAATTAGAAGAAATACAAATAAATACTCCTCAACCCCATATTTCGACACACATTTGCATTCAGATTTCAGTGGGGCATAATGGCTGCCACTCTGCGAGCAAACTGATGCTACAGCCCTGGTGACAATATGAGATGTCAGAACTTCAGAAGATTGAAAATACATTTCCAATTTGTGCAAGCTAATGAAATAAAGCAAGATGGAGCAGATTTTAGGATAACATTAAGTGTTTGGAGACTTTTGTAATTTTTTTTATGTTAAGATTTGCTAGAAGGGTTTTTTTTTTCTGTAATTTTTTAATTGTTACTCCTTTACAGAAAAATCCTCTGGAAGTTTTACTTTGCTATATATTTCTCTTTTGATTTTGCTATTTCTGTGTTGATATTTTTGGTTTTCTCTTTTACCAGGTCTTTGGCACATTATCATCTGTCTTTCCTTTCTGTTACTTCCAATCTCCTTCTAAAAATCCTTCTTTTACATTTCTTCCTCAAGGAAGATCCTCAAGCTGCCCTTTCTTTCTGCTACACAAATTCTCTCTACCTTGTAGTAATATCCCCTGAAGTGTGGTCTTGTCAACCCAGATTGGGGCAGTGTTGCTTCCATATATTGGCATTTCCTGAAGCCTTTCCACTTACGGCTTTACCTGGATTTAGGGTAAGTTAGACTTTACATGAATGTGATGTCTTAGTACCTGGTTCATACTTGTCTTGTTTATTGGTATAAGTAGCATTGTATTTTGTTTCAGAAGCATCAAGCCTGTTTAAAATGAAAAAGTTGGCTCAGATTTGCCTAGAATACTTGTGTGAGAATAGATCATCTCAAATGTCATTTTTCATTGTAAAACCTTAATGAAGTTTTCGGGTTTTGGCCGAGCATTTCTGTAGAAAGTGTCATACTAGTGCTTTGTTGTGAAACTGGTTTGCTGAAATTGACTGAAATGCAGAATCTCCATTATGCAGGACAAAGATTTCCAAAGATTTCTGGTGACAATGGAGGAAAATGACATACTGATATTTCCTGTGAGACAAATGAAAGCAGAAAATTGGAATATTTTTCTGTCTTCCTGAACTTGAACAGATGATTCTTCTGAGAAAATGGCTTTGAGTGTTTTGTGCTACTCTTTCTGGATCCTGTCTTCAGCCTGGACATGGTAGAACCATGTTGTCCGTTTGGGACCATACAGATAGGGAAAGTCTGTTCCTAGGTTCACAACCATTTGCTTAGGAGACTGTATTGAGAGCTGTGGACCACACAAATGCAGACTCTGGTGGAGCCTGTTAAGTAAACTGACAGCAACCTGGGAAGAAAACTCCTGTATTAACTGGAAACTGGCCAAAACCAATTGCATCTTATAAAACACTTGGGCTTTAATGCTCCGGCATTTCTAATGAAAAACTATTGTGTTGGAAAAGCTTAGGTGCATTTTAGCCTTGAAGTGCTACTATGTTACTATCATCAAGTAATAATGATAATCATAGAATCATAAAATGATAACGTCACCTTCTTCTGCCTATTAGCTTGCCCCTAATATGAAATAAATCAAGATTGCTTATAGGTGAAGTTACTGTATTTTGTCATCTTCGCATCCTGTATTTTGAGGCAGTGTTTTAAGGTGGTGTTGATAGCTGAGGTAGCCTGCTGGAGGTGGGAGGCAAAAGTGCAGTGATGAATTGTACATTTTAGAATTCTACTTACATTTGTTCTTTTTCTTTAACAAGTCTTTTTTCAAATTTCTTATTAATAGCAGTTTATATTACTATTATATAACCTGAGGCCGTCTCTAATTGCATAATCGGTTATAGTAGAGTATGCATTAATTATTAGACTGGAAAGACAGTGGATCACGCATAGACTATACAGTAAGCTAAGAACGTGTCTACTGGTGGAGTAATCAAAAGTAAAAGGAGATTCCTTCCTGTGTGCATCAAGACTGCTAGAAGAGACAAAGTACTCTGTTCCCTGCTCTCACAGAAGGAGCAGTGCCCGTGGTTCTTAGAGAGGCTGGGTTGTTAATCCCTGGCTGTGCTTGCCACTGTATTTAAAGGAGGGCTTAGGATGCTCTTCTGTCAGGCATTATGGGGGGCCTTTAATTTCCACATCAGTTTGTAAAAGAGTTGGC
>VZTA01008419.1:0-31899 GCA_013398855.1 Mohoua ochrocephala | reverse complement strand
GTGGAGTCTCCCTCACTGCAGATTTTCAGGAACCTCATGGACATGTTCCTGTGCCATGTGCTATCAGATGACTCTTCTTGAGCAGGAAGGTTGGACCGCATGATCCACTCTGGTGTCTTCCAACCCTACCCATTCTGTGAATTTACTTTATTTTTGAAATGCGTTTTACTTTATTTTTAGTATTTACTTCAATTTAACTTTATTTTTAAAATATTTTACTTTTTTAACCTTTTTTTACTTTATTTTTACTTCTTTTTTACTGTATTGTCTTTTGCTTTACTTTTTTGTTTTATTTTGGTTGAATTAGGTTTGGTATTTTTATTTCTTGTTTTACTTTTTTAGTTTTATCGCTGTGTTTCAACATCAGTGTTTCTTGTTTTGAGTTCTTTCTTTACTTTTTTCTTTGGTTCCCTTACGTTTTCTTACAGGGCTTTTACTTTGGGATTTTACATTTTATTTGTGTTTTGTTTTTTACTTTGGAATACTTTGTCAGATTTTGGGCTTTTTGTTATGCTGTATTTGGTTTTCTATAATATTTTCTTTTGTGCTGGATTTTATGCTGGGGTTTTACATTGGGGTGTATTTTGAGATTTTATATTGGAGGTTTTGTGTTTTTAAATTGGACTTATAATTTTTGTTTGGGATTCTGTTTATTTTGGTTTACTTTGTTGGGTTTTCTTTGTTTTCCATTGTTTTACTTCTGAGATTTTTTATTGTTTTGTGTTATGCTTTACATTAGATTTTACACTTTATTTCAGTTTATTTTTGGTTTTTTTGGTATTTTTTTTTTTTGTTCTACTTTGTTGTAGGGTTTATGCTGTTTTATGTTGGGGTTCTACTTGTTCTGGGTTTAATTTGTCTTGAGTTTATTTTGGTTAAATTTCATGGGCTGTTTTTGTTTGTTTACTTTCTGGTTTGAATTTGTTTAGTTTTACATTGATTTTTTTCCTTTAGGGTTTTAATTTGGGGCTTTACATTCCAGCTTTAGGTCAGTTCTTTTCTTTAACTTTGGTTTATGTTTAGGGGTTTTTTGTATGTTGTTTTATTTCCGTTAGATTAATTTTGAGGTTTACATTGGGGAGGTTGTTTATTTTCTGTGTTTACTTTGGTGTTTTATTTATGTTAGGCTTGTTTAAGGGGTTTTTCGTTTACCTTTCATTTTCTAATGAGGTTTAACGGAGTTTTCTGTTGGGATTTTATTTTTTGTTTGTTTTGTTTTGTTTTATCTGTTTGAGTTTTTAATTTTTATTTTACTTTCAGTTTGGGTTTCTTTTGTTGTTGTTGTATGTTGATGTTTTACAAGTTTTTCCCACTTTTTTGTTTACATTTGTTTACCTTTTTTTCCTTGGTTTTATTTTGGTTTTTTTTTTTTTTTTTTTTTGCTTAACATTGAGGATAAATTTTGAGGTTTTATTTTGAGATTCTACTTTGGTGTTCTATGTTAGGGTTCTACTTTTTGCTTGTTGTGTTTAATTTACTTTTTTTTTACTTTGATTTACTTTAGTTTAGTTTGCTTTTTTTCCTTTTGGTTTTTTTCTTGTAGTTTTACTTGTGGGTTTTTTCCTATTTGTTGTTTGTTTGTTTTCCAAAGGAGGTTTACTTTTTGGTTCGTTTATTTATTTACTTTGGGTTATTTTTTCTTTTGGCTTGCTCTGGGGTTCTTATTATTTTTGAAAATTGAGATTTTGCATTGTGGTCTCATGTTGGGATTTCTTTTGGGGGGTGTTGTTGACTTGTTTATTTTGGTTTATTGTTTCAGTATTTTTATTTTTTCTTTTTCTTTTAGCTTGGTTTTATTTTTAATTGTTTTACATTTGGTTTCACATTTATTTTGGGTTTTTTTGTTTAATTTGAGTTACTTTGGATTACTTTAATTTATTTTTGTGGTTTATTTGTTTGTTTTACATTGGTTTACTTTTATATTTTTCCTTTCNGTTTACTTTTATATTTTTCCTTTCTGTTGAAGCTTTACTTTTTCGGGTTTTATGTTTTACATTGGGTTTTATGTTGTGGTTTAATGTTGAGTTTTATGTTGTGGGGGTTACTTTTGGGGTTTTTAAAATTTTCATTTCTGTTAGTTTAATTTTTAAAATTTTTTTTCTTTTATTTTGGTTTCCTTTTTAAATGGTTTTATACATTGTTTTACATTGGGGTCGTACATTGTATTTAGTGAGGGTTTTTAACTTTTGTTTATTTTGGGGTTTTTTTTGTTGTGCCTTTGGTGTTATTTCACTTTATGTTACAGTCTTGTATTAGGGTTTCAGATTCGCGGTTTTGGGTTTTTTTGTTGTTGTGTTTGTTTACTTTGGTTTTCTTTGGTTTATTTTGGTTTTACTTTGGTTTTATGTTCTGTTTTTCTTTGGTTCACTTTGGTTTCCTATGTATGGTATGCTGGCTTTGGGGGGGCGGTTTTTTGTTTCTTTCTTCCACATTATTTTTAATTTTTAATTTACTTTGGTTGACTTTGCTTTAATTTTTAATTTGTTTTAAAATTAACTTATTTTTGCATTTTCCTTCTTATTTTATTTTAAATTTAAATTTTAATTTGTTTGACTTGTCATTTTCCTTTTTAGTTTAACTTTGTTTAGGTTTTGTAAAATTTCTTTGCTGACTCATCCTGGGGGAAAAGGCTTCCCCACCCCTGGCTGCAGGGCACGAGAGACTGTCTTTGTAGGACATGGACAGCAGGCAGGAACTTAGCCAAAATGGACCAGAGGAGGCTTGAAAATTAGTCACACTCGATGTCGCAGAGCAATGAAAAACCATATTAATAGCAACAATAAGTAGTAAAATAACTATACTGCAGTAGGTGGATCTCTTAATTACTGAGAGCTGTGTAGTACAATATTTTATTTGTACATATGATTTTCCAATGTTTGTAACTTTTGGAAACCAAACATGCTCCTTTACAGAATAAGATCCATCTTTAAATTGCTGTATTATTATCTTACCCATATTGACAAGTCACCAATTCAAACTTGGGTACTGAGATTCTTTCTGCAGTGGGAAAGATGAAGAGTTTAGAGTCCTCCATACAACTGAACAAACTTTTTCTTCCAAAATTTCTAAATCCACATCTGCATAGATAGCATGCATGAGCTTTTGACCTAAAGGTGAATATTTCGCAATGCATTGATTAGTCTAGGACAGAGGTTGGACTTGATAATCTCCAAGGTTTTTTCCAAACTAAACAATTCTATGGTTCTGGGATGCTGAGACCTGAATATTATGAAAATCTTCATTGTAAGAAGAGCTGTGGTGCCCACAGCCATTGCCGGTTCTACTGTTTTCATGGTTTTAAATTAGCTTCCAGCCAGTCTTCTTCACCTTCCAACAGCAATTACGTAACAAAACACAGACTTGTATATCTGCAGCCACAACTCTTTTAGGATTGCCTTCTCTTCATACGTGGGAAGATCTTTCTGTCTGAAAGATTGCCAGAAACATCTTTGGAAAATGTGGAGAGTTCATGAAAATAAGACTGTCAGTAAAAATGGGTACTGCAGAAGTAACAAGGCTATTTTGTGGCATTCTTTTCCACCTTGTGCTTGTACTTCTTTCTGCAAGGGTTCACGAGTCTGCGGCTGAATTTTAAGCTAATACTTTGCTTTTGGTTCTAAATTAAAATTTGGATTTCTTTTTTATTTTGTAATTTCCTGAAACTGCAATCCATTTTCAGTCCAGACTATTACATATTTTAATATTCTTCAGAATAGCACTCCAGAGTCTTCTTTTGTATCACAGACACACAACAAGAGTACCACAAATGAGGCATCATTGACCAGGTTTTATGCTTTTCGTTGCCATTTTGCAAAAATGCTAAATTACTCAATGTTGTCTTGGCCTTTTCCATAAATGCTGACAGCCCACAATTTCCTCTTCCACTTTTTAAGTATCACTTTTTTTTTACAGTAGTCTATAAACTACGTCGTTAATCAGATAGTGTAAAATCCAATTAGAGGCATTAGAATCCAGAAATACAAGTGTTAAGGAATTTATTTCTTGATTGACAAGAAAGCCAAATAGACTCATCTATTTAGAATCTTAGCAACAATTAGCTGCCTTAGTTTCATTTATTGTGACATAAAAAATCTGGTTTATTGAGAGCTCTATTGAATAAGATTTCTATGATATGCACCATGAGAAAATATCTTCAAACTAAAATGATTGTTTTGCTGTAATAAATTGAACCATATGTACACTATGTTATTCAATCCTTTTTCTTCAAGGCATAAATTGATATTAAAGAACATTTAAGTCATAACACATGGTTATCCAGGCATGAACGAGGCAATAACCCATATAAGTTGTCAAGGTGAAGCCAAAGCATTTATTAGAGGTTTGTGTTGTTTTTGAAAAGTGCACGGTTGGATAAACATGGATTAGTGCTATTATGCTGCTACGATGACTCAAGTGTGTTTTTACAGTGTCAGTAATTTTTATGTTTAAAAATCACTGGTGCAGTATATTAGCTATAATTTATGTTTATCATCTTGTGTACTCTAATAGGTTTCAACAAACCATTTAACACTTCAGCTTGTGCATATACATTACTTAATAGGTATTTATCTTAAAAAAGAGATACTTAAACGGGACTTTCAAAGCTTGCAACTGCATGCTAAGAGCAAATACTGCAGTCAGGCACATTAACTTTTTTCCTCTGGTCTGCATTTAACTTTGAGCAGTGTGACCACACAATTTCTTTGTACCTTTTGTTCCTAACTGGAGCAAGAAAGATATATCATCTCTAAACCCCATCAGCCTGAATGACATGGAAGTCCCTGACATGAAGCGTCCGTCACACTTACTAAGTAGAGTAGATGTGATAAAGCCTACGCAGCTGAAAATGCCAATAAGTTCCCGTCATCAGAGGCTGCCCTTTCGGGATAGCGTAGGACTTTGTGCTTTCCTAGTTAAAGGATATTGCTAATAGTAGACTCTATTAATTATATTTCTTTTGCTATTCTTTTTTGGTATCTTGGCTCGTTTATTTTTGAAAATCAGTTACCCTTTCTGATAACTCTCAGCACTTGGTTTGGGGAGCAACCTCATCTCAATATAAAGGAGTAGGGGTTGGCAAAAGAGAGAACTGAAGTAAAATCTTCACTTAGGAAGGGCTTTCGGGTGGCACTGGATGAGTTGCACATAATTTATGATACTATCGAGTGCTTCCGACAACACGTTGCTTATTACATGGGTTGTACTGATGGTGACTTTCTGTTCTAGACGGTCTAGGTTTGAATGACTGGTGTTTAGCGCTTCCATAAAAGAGATTGATGGCAATTTAAAAATCATCACACTGGTCTCTACTCGTGGGTAGAGCTCTCCTGCAGTTTCCTGAAGTTGGATATTAGTCAGTCATTTGCAGAAAACAAAAGCCAAACAAATATTGTTGTAAATTCTGTTTACCAATCTCATAAAATTCCTGATTCCTTCACTAGTGAGGTCATTTCAGAGGAGGAAAAGGTGTTGATGCAGAACCCCGAGATTATGGACATGCTGATCTGGTGCCTAATAGATTTTTTACAAAAAGGTTATCAGTTCTCCTGACTCAGTCAAGCATATCTGTTGGCTGAGTTGGCAAATAGGGAGGATTTATTACTCACATGGGAATAATTGACCAAGATGGACTACTTGTTATTGCAGACTACTTTTTTGTAGTAACCTCTTTCTTAAACATAATTAAAGAAATATTGATATAATTTAAAGAACATTCCTAAGTGCCTACAAACAGATAACTTACTCATTCAAATTTAACTTTTATAGAAGTACATTTAAAAGATTTAGATTTCAACTGATTCCTGTAATAATTACATATGCATAGAAATGACTTTTTCTTTAATATTCACCTATTTAATAATGGACTACTGAAAAGCCATGCCTTACATTTTATTGCGCTTAAGCAACAGATGCCATTTTCACTGCTTTAGAGTACACATTTACAACACTCTTCAGGAAAATGTACTGCTTGCTTCCATGTTAGGCACCGTGCAACTTTATTCTGTTGACATTTTTAGCAGTTTTGATGTTCTGTGCGGTAGGTGATGCAGTGGAGTCTGTGTTTGATGGGTTTCCTGGAAGCATTACTTATTTATTTTGTTGCAGAACTCCCTGCAGACCGCTTGGGAGTGTGATCCCCTTTTGCAAGGTACCATACAAAAGCATTGTGAAAGAGTGTTTCTGCCCCAGGGAACTTACTGTTTTACCATTACGTATTTAGAAAGAATTGAAAGCGTGATGTTTTCCCTGGTAAACAAGGATGAGGAAGTCAGAACTACACTTTTGTGGAGGTCTGTACTGTGTCTTTCATTTTTCATTTTTTGTCCAGTTTAAGAAAGAGTGATTTCATATATCACAGCAGAAGTAAGGAAGAGGCTCTGGAGCAAAACTGAGTTACTGACATGGCTTTTCACTTTCCACAGAAAAACTCTTACAACCTTCCTCTGGGGAAGAGAGTGCAGGTCCTTGCTAGTACTGCTGTCTCATCTGGAAGACTTTTCAGAGGTGCTTTTAATCCTGTGCAAAAATTTGGAGGCTTTCCTGTGAGTGAGGATGCTGCGAAAACAGCTGTTGCCCACGGCATGGAAAGCCCTAAGCTGAGGGTTGAGCTGCCACAAGGACATGAGGGCAGGTTCATCACTGGCTACAGTGGGTCAGAGCTTGGCATGATGGCCAACGCGGTCACTCATCAACCCAATTATCAGGCAAGCTGATGATCAAATGCACTTATCAAGTTCACTGCTATTACCAATCTTAAAATTTTGTACAGTATTAGCAAATTTCTTTTTTCTTCTCTGATGATGGTAATGACTATTGCAAGTGGCTTTGTCACTGTGATTTTTTACTCACTCTCTGGTGAAATCTCTTCTATCTTTCTGGCCGTGTTGGTAGTCATAGAATTGATGGAGAAAAACCTCATCATGCCTTCTGCTGTTGTGCACCAAAGGCCTCTGATGATACTATCTCCTTACATAGCTACAGGAAACATTGTCCTCTTTCTCTCCAAGTGACTGTATAAAGTAACCTCTTATCTATAGAGCAGATAAACAAAACAGATAAAGTTGAAAGTCATGGAGAAATGAAGGGATAAGGCAGCAAGGTTGCCTTATTTTTTATTACTCACTGGAAGTACCTTTCACATTGCCAAGGTGCCTCGAATGGATTTATGTTTCAAGCAAGCAGTTAAATCCTATACATCTAAAGGCTCTATCTAGTCATAACTCCATGGTTCAGGAAGGATGCTGAGAAATTGGAGAGGAGTCAGAAGAACCTTCTTAGTATGTCTTGGGTTGTCATGTACAGGACCTTTTGGGAAAGGCTGAGGGATTTGGTTTTATTTATCCTGGTGGAGTGGTTGCGAAAGGGAGATCCAGCTGAAGCCTACAGCTACTTGAATAAAATGATAAACATGGAGCTGTTCTTGGTACTGACAAATAATATGGCAAGGAGAAAGATATGTTGCAGCTTGGAAAGTTCCATCTGAACATTAAGAAAATGTCTCAGTGAATGGTATGGATGTGTAATGTTTTCCCAAAGACCATGGGGTCTTCATCCTTGGAGGTTTTCAAGGCAGGGAGGTAAAGACATGGCTGACCTGATCATGTGTTGGCAACAATCCTGCTCTGAAGGGGACATTGTACTAGATGGCATCCCGGTGCTTTCAGACAGCATTTTGGTGATCAGTGAAATATAATCCTCCAGTTTTCAGATGGACTTTTGTTGTGATTTTTCCCTAGAGATTAATTTTTTCTCATTTTAAAATCGTTTACTGTGAAAAAGTGACAGTACTCTTTCTAGTTCTCCTCTTGTCCAAGATTGAATTAAATCCATGCGAGAGTTCCTTACCTTCAGGACCTACCACACAGGTTAAACTCTATTCATCTAACAAACATTATTTCTCATTTTTCCCTTTCCTCATGGGAAAAGATTTTTTCCGATTACTGGTGAAAGCCGACTTTGAGCATGAAAGAGGTAGAAGCAAAATCTCTCTAGAGGGTTCCCAGGGTAGAAAGCTCACTAGAAGGATAGTGGAGAATGCTTTTTGCTGACAAGTTTTCTGTAGTGCTGTGCCTGTAAAATTGGAGACATGGTGTTATCTCCACAGTAAAAACTGTAGGTCCCAGCTGGGCCTAAATCTGTAGCGGAAGTAATTTGGAAGGGCTGGTAGAACTGTGCAAAACCAGCCTGGAAGAACTAGGAAGCATGGTTCTTGTGAGCATCTGGAGCTTATTTTTCTCTATGCCATCTCTTTTTTTTTAAAAAGATCCTTACTACTTGAGAGAATTTCAAGTTGGTTTAGTTTGTGTGTTTAAAATTATGATAATCTTCTAGTGCACAGAAAGCTTAATGTTATCAAAGCTAGAGGGGCTGTAGGTGGAAGCAGGATATCCAAGACCTTGATGTCAGCCTTATTCTTAGTCAATAAAGATTAGCTTTAATGGCTTTTCATATGACTGCTGATATTGTTATAAGTATATGAGCTAAAAAATATGGGAAAGAAGGTAAATATTACAAGCAAATTTTGAAATTAAATTGTTTAATTGAAAAATCAAATCAAAAAAGTTTGGTCATATATTGGTGTATTTACTTAGATGTATATATTTAGATTTTTTTTCCTGGTCAGATAGGTAATTTACATTTACATTACTGTTATGTGAAATTTGCCAAATTTAACCAAAAGGTTTTGATTATTTATTCACTACTCTCAATGAAAATGTGTGAATATTCTCACAGAAACAAAAGAATGGATGCATATTTCTTCAGTAAGACCTTCTTTCTCATTGTTATGTAAGAAATAGGGACATGCTGAATTTCCCTTTTGATACTGTCCATTTTAAAACTGTTCTTGCATTACAGAATAAGAGGCTGAACAGTTTTTTTAGGAGCAAATTGTTCAAGAAAAGAAATTTACCTCCATCTCTTCAAATATATACAAATACAAATAATAAACATACGAATACATACACATATATAAATAATGTGTATAGAAAGTAAGTGAAAACCTTCCAATCTCATTCACTTCTGACATTGTTTGTCAGATAACTACTTAAAAATAAATTTTTAGTTATGCATAGAGCGTGAATCTAACTCTGATATTGATGGAGATGATTTTCTACCAAATGAAGTGAAGATGATATTAATAGTGAAGGGAACAGAACACTCTATACCTTACCCATCCCATCTCCCCCGATAAAACCATATCTGCTACTGGGATATTATGCAATTTTGTTTGTGGCTTGGGACCCCTGCTTGATAGATCAAAACTGTCCCAGAGAATTTTAACTTCTAATTTGAGAAAAAGAGGTGTTTTGAAGGTTAAGAGTAGAGAAAAAGGAAAAACATTAAGGACAATAAAAGTCATAGCAAATGCATGAATATTTTTTTGTTGTTGTTTCTAAAGGATCTTATAGGGTTTATAAAATCTGTTATTGCTACACACATGCGACAGTATCTTAAATTACTGTAGCTGTGCTCAAATACAGCTTTATACTAATACAAAATTGTTTAGCTCTAAGAAATATAATTTTGCTAAGATATTTATTTTTCGAATAAAAACATTTGCACTTAACATAACTGGTTAGCTTTGTATTCAATAAAACAAAACTGTCGTAGACTGGTTAAGCCTAAATCTGAGTTGTTTTTCTCAGGCAGTAGTCTAAAATCTGCATTACATGAGCTGGCACAAGACTCAATCCTCTGCTTCCTCATCCTTGTGTAAGTGTACTCTAACAAGCAATACAACTCATGAAAGAACATTGTGAAACAAAACCCACCAAAGAACTGGTCTGCAGGGCTTTTTCTTTGCTAGTAGTTTCTCACAAAGCAAGAATTTTTTCCTCTTTCCATTTTGCAAAGCAGTTACTTGCTCAGTGTACGCAGATCTCAGATAGACCATTGAAAGCATACAGAGTTTGGCCTCTATGCAAAAGATGTGTAACAAGATACCAGGCAAAACATTTTGTCTGAATTCCAAGGCGGTAAATTTTGTACACTTGTTCACATATGAAGATTTTGGCTTGTACGTAGTCATTTTATGCTCAGAGTTTAGAATATTTTCCAAACAAATACTTAGACAAAACTATAAAAACTAAGGAACTATCAGTCTTAACAGAAGCAATTCTGACAAACAATTATTTTCATTTTAGCACTGACAATTATGTAAATGTGCCTGGAACAGCAATGGGCACCTTAATTATGACATCTAATTATACCAATTTATTTATACACCTCCTTGAACAACATTTTATTCATAACTCTCCCACTCATTCAAAGACAAGAAAAAGTAAAGTGGAATTTCATAGATGGTTGCTTTACCACTGAAACATAAACACAACTTGAACTATTTGAACTTGAACCTTCGCATGTATAGCATGTCCACATTGTGTTATCTTCTTTTTATTTTCCATCTTTCAAAGAAAGATAACTTTTTGTATCTCAGTATGTAAGAGAAACACTTTCATTCCTAGTAGAAATCTTTCAAATGTGAAACATATTCAGAAAATGCTACCCAAAATTACCTACATTCCCTTATTTTTTAAAATTTTCACAATCTTTTTGCTGAAAGTTACAGAATCATAAAGCCTTCAGGTTGGAGAAGACCTTTAAGATCATCAAGTCTAACCATAAAGCTAATGCTGCAGAGTCCACCACTAAACCATGACCCTAAGTGCTACATTTACATGTCTTTTAAATACCTCTAGGGATGGTGACACCACCACTTCTCTGGAAAGCCTGTTTGAATGCTGGACAACCCCTTCAGTGGAGAAATTTGTCCTAATATTAAATCTAAACTTCCCCTGGTGCAACTTGAGGCCTTTTCTTCTTCTTATTTGGGAAAAGAGACCAGCTTCCACTACACCCTTCTTTCAGGCAGTTGTAGAGAGCGATAAGGTCTCCCCGACGCTCCTTTTCTTCAGTCTGATCAAGCCCAGCTTCCTCAGCTGGTCCTCACTGGACTTGTGCTCCAGACCCTTTACCAGCTCCGTTGCCATTCCCTGGACATGCTCCAGCATCTCAATGTCTTTCCTGTTGTTCCATACTATGTTTGATGCAGGCCAGGATGTCATTGGCCTTCTTGGCCTCCTGGGCACACCCCGGCTCATGTTCAGCCACTGTCGACCAGCACTCCCGGGTTCTTTTCTGCCAGGCAGCTTTCCAGGCACTCTGTCCACTCTGTGGCACTGCCTGGGGTTGTTTTGGCTGAAGTACAGGACCTGGCACCTGGCCTTGTTGAACCTCAGACCGTAAGGCCTCAGCCCATCGATCCAGCCTGTCCAGATCCCTCTGCAAAGCCTAAACTTTCCTGCCCAACATGGTGTCAGCTGCAAACTTACTGAGGGTACACTCCATCCCCTCATCCAGATCATTGATAAGGATATGAAAGGGGACTGGCCCCAAGGCTGAGCCCTGGAGGACACAACTTGTGACCAGCCCTCAGCTGGATGTACTCCCTTAGCCATCACTCTCTGGGCCTGGCCATCCAGGCAGCTTTTAACACCGTGAAGAATACATCTGTCCAAGCCATAAGCAGCCATTTTCTCCAGGAGAATGCTGAGGGAAACAATGACAAAGGCCTTACTAAAGTCAAGGAAGACAATACCCACAGCCTTTCCCTCATCCAGTAAATGGATCACCATGTCATGGAAGGAGGGTACCACTGTGTACATGAAACCAAGAGTTATAAAAGTATTTTATGAAGTGTAAGATCTCAATTCTCTGCTTGAAAAAATGTTGCAATCTTCCTTCTGGATTATCATAATTTGTCCTTTCCAAGAAAATAATGCTTTTCTATAGACAAGCAGGCCAATTCTACATAAATTACCATGACCAGAGTCCTTGCTTAGGACTAAGTCTGGGTTAATGCAGTTAATAAATAACAGAAATAATGAATCAATGGGAGCATCTCAGCTTTCCAATTAGGCTGTACAGTCTATTAAATAAAGTATTACAGAAAGTGGCTGTATGTCTCTGAGTCTTTCCATCTCTGAATTATCTGAATGGCCTTGGGGTCGAGCACAGAGAGCTACTTGAACAGAGAAGTTGCTGGGGAGGAACACTTATATGTGGTTAACAAGGATAAGCTCCATTGTATTTGGTTTTTCAATTTTTTTTCCCTGCTGCAGCCAGAGAAACAGGATTTTATAACTTTTTTTTTAGAAATCATAGAATCATAGAATATCCTGAGATAGAAGGAGCTCACAAGTATCATTGAGTCCAACTCCCTGCTTCAAATAAGCAAGACTGCTCTGACGGATACACCTGATGTCAGTTTCTCTCCCAGAGGACACTACCCCAGGCACTGGCTAGCACTTGGCTTGCAAGGCAGCATTATTATGTCATTCCCACAACATGTTCTGAAGAGGCTTTTGATCTTCCCTGTTATCTTATTATTCCCATTTAATTTCTTTGAAACATTTCTTGTCCAAGTTCACTAACTCCCATTGAGTCCTTAGGGTAATTTCCTCACTGTTTGCTATCCAAGGAAACAGTGATAATTATGTGTATTTTTTAGTTTTGGGGTTTTTTTGAGGGGGAGGGATTTGTTTGTTCTTTAAAACTGGTTCAACATGTGCTGTAACTTTGGGTAATAGGATTTTAAAAATTCATTTATTTATTTAAAAACCCCTAATTTCTGTGTCCCAGAAAAAAATCTGAAACACAGCTCTTCCATTTGCAGGCATTTATTGTGTCTTAATCTCACTTGGTTTTATTTCCTGACAATATACTCAGTGTATCATTATAAGCCTGTTTCAAGTTATTCTGTAAGATGTCCCAACCATATTAAATTTAAAAATTACAGTTCAGGGTGCTGCCATTATCCCTAAGATTCCTAGTATAGAATGAATCACACAGCCGGAGATTTATATTTTAGTAATCATGACTGGCACAACTCTTTCTGAAATTTCAGCTGTACATTTAATATGACTAATAGCTTCTGATCCCCAAACTTCATATATTTCTTCCTCTACATGCAATTGAAGTTATATTTTCAGGCACGAGAGTTCAAAATTACTTCACCAGCAAGTGAGATCACTAAAGTTGGATAAAATAGAGATGACAAAATTGTACCATGAGGAATCAGAGGGAATTAAACAAATTAAGGAAGTGGAACAAGACTGAAAAAAAATTTGACAAAGCCTGATAATAACCTGGGTTTTCTGTTTTTTTTTTTTACCTTTCTACTTCATTTTTCTCATCCTTTTTCATTGAAACAAACCATATGCTTTTCACAGATGTTGATTGAGAAGCTCAGGACAGAATTTCACCTTAGACTAGTGACTTTAACATTTATGGGAGAGTAGGATCCAGAAAAAAACACTGTGTCCTAATTTAAGATCGGAGTTCAGATCACAGCCTGAAACTTAGAAGCCAGCACAGTTTGAATGGGAACATCACAGACAGGAGACCTTGAAGTCAGGGAAGTTTTTGATCTAAACCTTTAGTACGAGGAATGCAGGAGTGGACAGTAAATGAGTACTTTACTTAAAAACTACAGGAAGCAGTACCATTCTAAGAGGACTACTAGCTGGATCATGGTTCATTTTCACAAGAAATATGTACAGTATATTCATGAGTGTCCTCAGTGGGGCTGATTCTAAGACAGAAGCACATGGTTGATACTTTCCCTTTTGGCAGATTTGTTTTCAAATTGGTATCAGTAATTTGGTTCCATGGAAAGAATAATGTCTGGGTAAATAATGGAGCTGAGACTGAGAGTGCTGAGTTTGGAGCCCTAGAACAACAGAATATTTCTGATGACTCTCAGCTGGATGGTGGTATTTTCCCACATAAGTGCTGTAAAGATACGTAAAAGAATTGCAGAGCCTTTCAAAGCTCTAAACAACTTGCTTTCTGCATGTCATTAAGGGTGCTGGGGATATCTACCATACATCTGTTCACAGGTATGCACAGGCTTCCCTGAGAAAGCTTTATATCCTATAGCCTGTGACTCTGTAGTCTTGAAGTCATAACAGTGTGAACTTCAGCTTCCAGGAATCTGTCAGTCTTCTGCTGGGCCTGTGCCGTCCGCTGTAACCCCTGAACTGTTTCGGTACATGAGCTAGTTGAAGGACGCCCATATAAGATGCAGTTCTGCGCACCTGGATGGGAGTGAACATCCTTCACTTTGTAGATGCAGTGCAGATCATGGTATAAAACCCCCTGTGTGGGTACAGGGTAGCATTCATAAGTAGAACTTTACCATCTGCCTACAAGTTTGCACTGTTTCTTTCCAGTGAACGGAAGCACTATTACATTTGCCTTGTGAAACTGCTTCTAGCTGCTCAGTAGCTGCTCAGTTCACATAGTCCATAAAACTGCTGATCCCGGTCCTCGCACAACAGAGCTGTAGAAACAGGGAGGAATGCTGGTGACACGGTAGTTCAGACTTCTTGACTCTTACTTGCTCAGAACCACTACGATTTCATACATTCTACAAGAACAGCAGTTTTTGAGTTCTGTAGCAGAGCAGGTTTATTTTTTTCCCTATGTTTACACCATCAAGAAGTTATGTTAAACATTGCTTATAATTTAGATATGGCCTGCTTGGAGGGAGACATAGAAAAGAGACAAACAACTTCATCTTATTAGTGGAACCAGAAGAAAATATTTTAAATGTCCAGTTTATTCAGAATCCCCCCACTGATGTCTAACAATAGCATGCATTAAAAACATGAAGACTACGTCTTGTAATATTTGCTACAGCACTCAGATTATCCAAACTGTCATTAGGTGGGGGTTAGAGCGGATCCGGTGCCAAGAGAAATTGAGTGTCCAAGTCCCTTTAAGTAGCTTTGGAAATTTCGGTCGTGCAGTCAAGCCTTATATCTTTTGAGTCACTGACATATGTATTACTCACTTCACTGATCTGAAGAGGAAAAGACAAATAAAAACAAAAATAACACCTCCAGTTAAGGAATTTCTTCAACAAGGAATTTTTAAATGTGCACTCATTTGGCAGCAGCCTTATTGCAAGATGATTATACAGTGTATGAATGTTTATTGCCTGACTTTAAGATGCACAACGTAAGATTAACAATTATAGTGGGGTTTTTTTCCTACAAATGCAGTATTTCTGCTATTGTGTTTGCAGAATACAGCTAGATAATAATTGATTCTGTGACAGGGATTGGCTAATTTGCCAACAGTATAGTATAAAACACATTTATACAGTCAATTACACCCAAGTGCATGGCCTATTTGCTTTATAATTTCATAAACTTGCCAGCAATTTAAATAAAAAAGTTCCATTAAATTATCATATCATGTGATAGAATGATATTGCCAAGTATATTAAACCATGTGTGTTCAGCCAGAATTAATTAAATAGTATTACTTTTTTCTTATTAACACATTGAACCTATCCTTCCTACTCAGTACTAGAAATAGAAGCCTATTAGTGAACAAAGTAAACTTAAGGGCAAAGTTTAAACATTTTCCTGAGGGTGCTTCATTAAAATTCCTCGTTCTTTTGTTTAAACATTTGCTTATGCTAAATGTACTTGTATTGTGAAAATATTTTATGTTCTTAGATATGAATAATGTGGAAGTTTAAAGGTAATATTTAATAATAATATTCAGACATTTGAGGCAGATCTGATCTTAGTTTTCTCATCCAACTTTGTTCTAAACTTCATTCCTTACTTATCCTTTGTCATGTTTTGATGGCCTTATGAGGAAAAAAGTAGTATTAATGATTCAGCATGACCATTATCCAAAATCTCTGTCTCCCTCTGTCAAGCAGTTAAATAAATAGGAAATACCTGCTTTATATGAAATATATTAACATGATGGCTCAAGGGAACTTTTATTTGAAGAAGGTGACAACAAACAGTGAGAATTAACATTTCCATATAATTTTAATACGAGTTGACCTGCTGAGTTATAAAACAAACATTTCTCAATAACCTCCTCTGTATACATGCAAACACGCCCTCCCTCTCCCTCTCCCTCTCCCTCTCCCTCTCTCTCTCCCTCTCTCTCTCTCTCTCTCTCATATCAGGTGTTGGAATATCAGGCACTGTCTGAGATCTCTTGGTTTTAAAACACAGGGGATCCTTTTAGGGAAAGCTTTATCATCTTATTTTCAAAAGACTTTTAGAAAACCCCAAATTTAAAAAGTGCAGCTTTGTAATTACTGGCATGTATTTAGCTTAATAAGATAGTGCGTTTGAAAGTGGATAAGCATATCTTTAGCAGCAGTCTACCAGGAATCAGTAGAAATAATTACCGTCAAGATTTAATTATGTCAGACAAGAGTATCTGTCCTGAATAACAGTGTCGACAGTAGAAGCTGGCATTGCTGTATGTTCCAGCCAGCTCTCTGCATACTCCTGTTAAACAAAGTCTTAGCTATTCTGCTGTGACTGACTTCAAATTAATATAATTGAACATATCAGAGCAATGAAAAAATTATGGATGATACAAAAAGAGAGGGCTATGAACAAAAAGGAACTTTTGGAAGAATTGGGGTTGGCCCTTCTCTTACATGCAAGACATTGATCAGAAAATTCTCAGCATGTTAATGCGGAAGCAGTATTGTATGACTGCATAAAAGAGATCAGATGTTTATGCATAAGAGTCTCTACCTTCTCCTAAGAGGAGCTTCAGAAATTGTGAAGAACTATTTTGACTGTGATGTTGTTGATTTTCTGATTTTTAAGGCAGGATTTCATCCTCCAAACGATGCAGAGCACTGTAGTTTGTGTTGCTGCCGAACCAAAATACAAAGTTTTTGATTAATCAAGCAAGGGGTGTTATTGAGCAAAGCAAATCTATAATCTCAGTAAATATTACACAGTATTATTAAACAAGCTTAAAAAAGGAAGAAAAAAGAATTGTACTAGACTTAATTAAGGCTTCAAGTAAAGCTTGCTTTTATTGGCAATTTTTTTGTTGCAACAAGAAAACTAAAAATTAAGAGGATGGTTGGCAGCAATATTGATATGCTAATGGATAAACATGCTAATTTAGAAAAAAACTAATCAGCAAAGACATTACTAATGGAAATGTACTAGAAAATGGCTAATGCTGTATGCAGACCTGGTATCTCCCAAATTAAGAAGAACTCATTTTGTGTTCATAATTGTAACTTGAAAGCTAAGCCTTGATCTTCCCTCTGTTTTGCTTTGGTAAGTATTTAAAGATATTTCAGATGACCTGTCCTGGTACCATGACACCTGTTTAGCTTCTCTATAATTATGCTGCTGAAATTACATGTTCTGTTTATTAAAAGGAGAGCTAAAAGTCTTACATTTTTTTCTATCTAATTTACCAGACACTTTCTCTAGACAAAGAGACCCTTCAAATTAAAGGGTATGTGTGAGTCTGGTCTTCTGATTGAGGTGTGGTAGAACATCTCTGATTATCAGTGTTACCTGTTCACTGTCTCAAGAATTGAAAGATTAACGATACATTTAGGTACTAGGGTAGGACTTTTAGAATACTTAGTGTTGGCTCTTCTTTTTTTTTACACCATGATCAATGGCTTGCAGCTGAGTTAAACCAGTTCTAAGTCTCTTCTGTCATCCCACTATCACACTATGTGCCTTTTCATAGTTTTTTTCTCTCAAGATGGCTGTTCCAAATACTTTTCTAGAGGGTACTCATTCTATTTCTAATTTTAGTCTGTATTTCCAGTGTACAGCTGTAGAACAGGCTATTAACTCATGTTATCAAAGATTTCAGAGGTGTTTTTAAGTCTAATAATCTTTTCTGGCTGGAAACTGTCATTCGAAGATATCGATTAAGGAATTAAATAACAAACATTGTTTTGAAACAGTTTTCAGAATTTTCCGATGTGCTGGGGAGGTGTGGAGAACAAAACTTCAGTGCTTAGAGTTGTGTGGTCTGTGAGGTTGAAATTGCTGGAAGGTTGGAAATGGTTCAGTTTAGTGGGGAGGTAGAGTTGGAAGATCTGGGTTACGTGAACTCAAGATCCAAGGGAACATTTGCGTATGTACTTCTCCGACTACTTTGGACTGTTTTCATGTAGTTTCCACGTATTTTTCTTATTTCCTATACATTTTAAAGAAACAGTGGGATAAACTGGGATTAAGAGATAAAAGATATTTCAAATGGCACAGATGTACATAAGTTTACTCAGACTCTAATACCTTCTTTTAAAACATATTTATTTCGTTTACAAAATGTTGTTACATGTAGATCATAGAGAACAGGTCTTTAAATTGAAAAACACTTATCTTAAGGTGATATGGATGTATTTCATAGTGATAAATAATTTTAAATCAATTTAAATCAGTTGGTCTGCCTTGTAACATAAAGGTAGATCAGAAGACCTGTTGACATTGGAAAATTGCTTAAGTCTAATGTTTATAGAATGCACCTAAAAAGACCTAAATCCTCAAGAATTTTCTGAGTGAAGAGAATTCTAAAATAATTCCATGTCCTAATAATTGCCAAGATTTCATGTTTTATGTCCTGAGAAATAGCAAATCAATTAGTATCATTACCCTGGCTCTGATTGAATGCATAGTAAATTGTCAGGATTCTTTTTTTAAGATTGAATGAAAATATCTATGAAATTAGGAAAAATTAATCTTTTCATCATATTGTCACAGGACTAAATAAAACAGAGTTCTACAAGATTATTGTAGGTGAGGGAGATTTACTCAGTCCTGTATGATTAACCTATAAGCAGGAAAACTTTAGCCCTGAGAACAAATGGGTCATTCACTTTGGATTCAGACATGGCATCTGAACAGAGAAAGACAATTTTAGAACCTTTTAACAAGACAGTACTTGAGATTAAATGTTAAAGTTTACATAACTCAGACTACTAATTGAAAATAAGAAATTATTATTGAGTGCAGAAAAATTTTTTGCCCCCCAGAGATCAAAACACAGAATGCAAGAAAACCATTCACAGGTGCCTCAACATTTGGAAATTTTACCTGTTTGTTTTTCACTTATTTACTAATTAAAATAAATTGGAGAAGAAATAAACATTAAAAAAATTGTTTTCAATAAATAAATTACATCTGAAAAAGCAAGTAAAGTAGGAAAAATTAGTGATATTGCCAATAAAAATTTAAATGAAAAAATACTACCATTATGGTGAAATTAGAGGGACCTTATATAAGGCAATGAATATACTTTATCATCCTCAGATGAGTGATAGTACTCAGAATGGGCCATCTTCCTGAGGTTACATGTTTCTAACTCAAGCAACTGAAACTTTGTTAATAAGTGCACTCATCCACATATAATATGTTAAACGTGTGGGATAAATTGCTCATTTTGTATATTATGCTTATTTCTTTCATCACAAAATTGATTTAATTTATTTCATTCAGGATGTTCCAACAAAGATTTTTTAAACAGCTGATAAATCAAATTTGTGTCCGGCAGATAATTATCAGCAAATAATAAGTCAAAAGTTACAAGCTGATGTTGGGGCCTGAAGAAGCAGCATTATTTGCATTTGGAGATTTTAATCTGAAGTGGCTCTATTGCTGTTCTATGACCTAAAGACACCTTAGCAGCTGGAGTATATTCGGTGAACTCCTGAAGCCCAGCTTTTGGTTTCATCCAGAAACAATCCAAATCATAAGTTCTCAGGCTGTTTCATGGCTCAAACAAAATACAGACTGGAAAAAGACAAATATACTGCCCTGGTTTCGGCTGGGACAGAGTTGCTGGTACAGTGCTGTGTTTTAGATTTAGTATAAGAATAATGTTGATAACGCACTGATGTTTAGTTGTTGCTAAGTAGTGCTTAGTCTAAGTCAAGGACCTTCCATTTTTCCATGTTTTGCCAGTGTGAAGGTGAACAAGAAGTCAGGACAGCTGACCCAAACTGGCCAAAGGTATATTCAGTGCCAGAGAATGTCATGTCCAGTAAGTAAATTGGGAGGTGATGGCTGAAAGGCACAGGTCACTGCTCAGACACAGGCCGGGCATCCGTCACCAGGTGGTGAGTAAATGTAGTGGACATCAGTTGTCTGTCTTAGGTTTTCTTCTTCTCCTCTCTCCTTTTTATTATTGCTATTATTACTGATATTATTAGTATCATTATTATTGCTATTCTATTTTGTTTCAATTATTGAACTCTATTTATCTTAACCCAAAAGATTTACTTTTTTCAGATTTTCCTCCCCTAGGGAGGGGATGGGAGTGGGACAGGGGGAAATGGGTCAGGGGAAGAAGGTGAGAGCTCTATGAGCAAGTGTGTGGCCAAAAGGTCAAGACAAGTTATCCTTCCCTGTTCAGCACTTCTGACATTGCTTCAGAAATACTATGTCTGTTTCCGTCTCTTTAGCATAAAAAAGGTGTTGATTTGCTAAGTGAGTGAGATTCAGGTGACTGTAGTACATGGTGCTTGAGGAAAGTATGAAAAACCCCAGGTTTGTTCAGGGTGGAGAAGAGAAGGCTCAGGAGGAATATTATTGCTGTCTGACTAGCTGCTGGGAGGATGTAGAGAACACAGAACCAGTCTCTTTCACACAATTTTGGGACAAAAAGGTAACGCACAGGACTTGGAAAGGTGGAAATTCCAACTCAAAAATTAAAACTTTTGCTCACTTAAAGTGGCCAGTCACTGAGTTGGGTTTATCAGAAAGTTTTGGGATATCCATTTTTTGAGATTTTAAAAACTTAACTGAAAAAAAACCCATTACCAACCTGATCTAAATGGCCCTTCTCCAAGTAGGGTGTTGGATCTTCAAAAAAAATCTTTAAAATCTTAATTATTTTATAGTTCTGCGAGTTTTGATATGTGGGCAACAGTCAGAATACCTGCTCCAAAAGTCTGTTCCTGTTTTGAAATGAAATGTTACTGTAAGTACCTCCTGACTCATGTAGTATTTTTCTAGTGGGTTACCCTTGATTTATTCTAACATTATGGTGTTATGATACCACAGTGTATTCCCTAAATTTGGGTTAATTATTGCTTGGCTCGTGTTACTGCAGGTCAATTGATTCAGTACTATGTGTTCTGCAATGGGCATTAGGTTTGGCAATACTGGATGTATATAAATACTAAAGTTTCTAGATGTAATCTGACTTAGTTGTACAAAACTCTTTTTACAGGATACTGTCTATGTGTCACCCACATCTGATAGGCAATGGTCACTTTTCACTTTAAAGGTTCAAAGATGTTTACAGAAACAGTGCTCATTCAAAGTACGTCTCATCAGCAATATAACTGCAGAATTATTGCTAAAGTCCACTTCCAGCAAGTTTTGTTGGTAGTATAAAAAAAAGGATTGACTCATGAATGGCAACCAAATGATGCCAAAGGATTGTTTAACCCAATTGGACATAATGACCCTTAGTGTACTTGAAAATGCTTATAAACAACTAAGTATTAGTCCCAAAAATTTATTCCCATCTCTCTGTTGTATCCTGAAGACAGAGAACAATTTTACTCCCACTGTACACATGAGGGGTTTATTTTAATTGCTGGTGTCAATGCATTCCATCTTTGGCTTTAAATAAGCTGAAGAGAACAACACCAAGCTGTGCGGTGTCATTGATTCACTGGAGGGAAGGGATGCCATCCAGAGGGACCTGACAGTCTTGGGGCATGGGCCTATGGGAACCTCATGAGGTTCAACAATGCCAGGTGCAAGGTCCTGCACATGAGTCAAGGCTATCCCAGGCACAGAGATGAAAAGGGTCCACAGAGACTTTAGAGCAGTACCTAAAGGGGGCCTACAAAAGAACTGGAGAGGGACTTCTTACAAAAGCATGAAGTGATAGAGAGAATGGAAACACAAAGAGGGTAGGGTTAGATTCGATATCAGGAAGAAATTATTTACTGTGAGGATGTTAAGGCACTGGAACAGTTTGTCCAGACAAGTTGTGAATGCTGCATCACGGGAAGGCCAGGTTGGATGTGACTTTTAGCAACCCGATCTAGTGGAAAATGTCCCTGTGTCCATGGCAGGGGGGTTGGAACAGGATGGTCTTTAAGGTCCTTTCCAACCCAAACCGTTCTATGATTCTATGAAATTATCAAAATGTACATTACTTCGCATTGGTGCTTCCTGTAGAAATATAAGGATCCCTCTCTTTGCAACTGGTTGATGGACCCCGTGATCTATTGTGGACCCCTTTGGACTTATTTTTTATTATTTCTAGTGAAATGTCTTCTTGTCTTTATCTCATTCTTTCCTAGAAATAGAATAGTATTGCACTGAATAATGAGTTACATACTGCCATTTAAAATGCTATTAAGTATAGTTGTCGCTCTCCAAAACTGTAATTCTATAGGTATTTAAACAAAAGAAATGCTGTAGACCTATTTGAGGGATAATTTTTCAGGAAGGTGACACATACATTACTGAAGTATGAGAAATACAAATAGCTTTAAGATATTTATGCTTTTTACAGGCATTCTAACCTTTTTAGAAAATGGCTATAATTTGAAGATATAATGTAAAGGGAGTGTTCTTAATGCTACATTAATTACAAGGGCTCTCTTTCATTCCCTCTTCACAGACATTTTTGTATTTTTATATGAAAAGATGCATATAATATTGTGGCAATAATGAGCTTAATGTAACTGGAAGCTATCAGATAAGATTGTATCAAAATTTCAAATACAAATAGCACTAGATATTGTATGCCTGAATGTTTTCATATCTCACATGCTGAAAACTTTTTCCTTGCCACTAAGTGGCACTGTATTATTGTTAGTTGGTTGTTCAGATCACGCTAAAAAACCTTTGGGCCAAATTTATTCTTGATACAGTCTCATTAAGTCAATGGACTACATGCGAACCGAATTTGGCCCACAGTTTTCACAGCACCTAATTCTAAATCGCTGATGTACTTTTCCATCGTGGAGGCTCAAAAGTAAAATAAAAATGAGTTTGTGCTTAATCTTGCAAAGAGCTGACCCTTTCATTTGGCATTTAACTGTTTCATTATAATTTTTTTCCTACTGAATTAGCCCTAGTTAAAAAGGATCATCTTATCTATTTCAGTAGAACTGTCAGTAAATTTTGATTTAAAAACTGATGCGCTCTGTGATCTTCGCATTAACCTTTAATTTTCATCAATATCATATTTATTGAAAAGCATATGAGTCTGCTATTGAAAATCTTGTTATACTTCAACAAGATATGTCAAGAACAAAAACTGAAAAAAGATTAGGTTTGTTGAATGTCACGCTTTACTCTTCCTTTTTTCCTTACAGTGATAGAAAAGTAAATAGGCTCATGAGAATTTTCAAAACAGTGCTTTAAGTCTCTTTTTTCTTTGTCTTATCACTGTGGAGAAAACGCAGAAATATGTTAAAGCCTTGAGACACCATGAACTCTTAAACAAAACTGCTTGCACCTTTGGTACAAGACAATCCTTTCCCTCTTAATATACATATAAATTGTTACTTGCTTAGATAGTAAAAGAAAATGACAGCTATTTTCCTGAATTGTTAGTGAAGAGGTAGTTTGTTAAATCCTTTATATATGAACCGAGAGACTTATTTGTGAACAAAAGACTGTGTTCACACCCAAGAATGCCTGTCTCCTTGGCTTCATACAGACAAAGTAACATGCATGGGAATGGACCATGGCCCAGGGTCTCAGGTGGGGGAAAGTATACCTGTATGCGAAAACATTACCTTTGGAGGACAGACTCCATGAGGTGTCTGGGCCTGGCAAATATTTCCCTTCCACTTTTCTGTTAGAAAACACGCACATTGTTTATTCTTTCCATAATAGCAGTACAAATATTTCTTTTAGGTCCTAGCACTGCCTTATCAATATGTGGCAAGATATTTAGAGTCAGGGGTTTTTTCTGATAAGAGCTATCATTTGTAAAATGGGAGAGATATTACTTTCTTCACAGTGTTGGTTTTGTTAAAAACAGGAGTATTTTTTTTTTTGTTTATCTAATACTAATCCTTGTTTAAGGTTTACCAAATTTCTGATAAGCCAAAAATTACAGAAACTGTATGAAGGTGGCAAGGCTGGTCAGGTGAAACCTAACCTTTTATTAGACCATTTGATATAGTTGGCTAAAGGAGAAGAGGTTTGGGGCACACCAATATCGCCTCAATTGTACACAATCTTTTGAGATATTAGAAGCAGAAGCAATGGTGATTAAACCTTTTCTTGCAATGTGCACGGAAGACTTTGAAATCTGTCTTGTATTGAGTGACCAAACTAGGAACTAGCGAGAACCTTTCAAATGTAGCTTCTCTATTTTATTTTTAATCTGGTTTTGGAAACAAACACGTGAAATAAACTCAAATACTAGAATAATTCTTTCTCTGACATAAGAAGTTAGAGTCCTGACAAATATACATTTGTGTGTTTCTGTTAGGGATGTTGCTAATTTGGTTTATTGTGAATAAATATATAAACAACCTATACTTGACAGGATGGCAGTAACATCTAAGTACTTCCCTTTTAGCAGAATAGTCTGTTCATATCTGTTCCCTGATTTAGCTACCAGTATTAGCCAGAATAAACTAATATTCAGACATCTTGGGGAAAAGTAATGTCTTGGAGAACCAGTCTACTTTCCACCAGACTTCTGATAAAAACTTGGAAATTGTAAATAAAAATTAATGTGAAATATTATAAATATTAAGAAAGTTTTCTGAAAAAGATGCTTAAAGACACATTTTAAAAGCAGCTGAAGTTTGGAGCAGCTGACTTGGCTCTTACGGTTCCTATCCCCAGCAGCAAATTTGCAGAATATTTTTTGGTCTAGGATGTGCCTACTGTGTGTGGTGCCAGACTCCAGATGGATCCACATGAACTAACTAACTTTGGAACTGGAATTGTGCACAGTCTGTGAGAGTCAACACTGAAAGTGGTGTAGTCTTACATCACTTACATCATTGACAACACACTGAGGAGAGATACGGTCTGGTTTATCCAGTAAAAGTTTGACCACCTCAGTACTGATGGCCATTTTAACATCATTCTTGGCAGTGCTTTCTGCATGGATAGCCTCCTGTTTGGTGATGCAGTAACCTGGAGATACATCCTTAGTTATCCAGGCTGAACCCAGAAGAGCAATAAATCCCATCGTGATTCCTAAGTTTACTTACTGGAATGCCTCGTGCATGAAGTATCATTGCGCTTTTTCTCTTGCTCAGTACTTTTTCGTATTAGTCTGAGCTACTGCAGTCTTATTTCAGCCAAGCACTTATGTATTAGGTATCACTACCTTGGAGTGCTGACTATGAAATCACTGCAGTTTAAGGCCATTAATAAGGTCAGTCTAGCAACTTTTAAGAACTGATCTGTTAGTTCTTTGCTGACATCTGTGTTCATGAACCAATTGCCATTTAAAGATCCCATCTGACATTTTCAGTTGATAACCATTATGCCATTATGATGAGTCCTATGAGAAAGTTCTGTAACCACTCTATTTATTAATTTTTTTTTCCTTCCCCCTTGTTAAAAACAAAAGGCCTTCAGATTCATTATTTTATAGTTGTAAGGACTGAGGAGAAAAGAAATATTATTTTTTACAGACCATGAATGTAATTTTTTTCCTAGTGCTTCTCTTTCCCTTCAGAAAAAAAAAGTGTGTCCCCTCATCTGTAGCTTGTTATAAGATAGTATATTTGTTTTGAATCTGTTGACTGACGTTTCTGAACAGGGAATAGGATGTGAGAACTTTTGGATTTAGTATAGTCAACACTTTCATACAGGTTACATAGAGATGTTTTAAATGAAGCAGAATTGAATCCAGTATATTAAGTATGTCCTTTTATAAATCACACACAAAAATACAAATAAGACAATTTTTAATGCATACCTGCATAAAACAATATGATGTCCTGAAACTAGTATTTAGTAAAAAGCTATTTATTCTCATTTGCAGTAGAAGTATTAACTCTTTTTCTCTATCATCTTATCCAGGAATAAGAAGAAAAAAAGTGAATAATGTCTACAGTATTTGGCTCATAGCATGCAACAGTAGTAACAATATTTATTAAAGAAACAAAATGTACTTTCTCCAGTTTATCCAAGAATTAATCTTTCAGCTCTTTGCCCTCTGACAAGCATCTGTACTTCCATCTGAACTATCTGGGAACTTAAGAGCACAATTCTGCAGGCAGACAGTAAGTCCTGAGTGTGAGAATACCACAACTGGGCAAAAAGAAATCTGATGGAAGGTCAGCTGGTGAAAGGGTGCAAACATACAAACTCTGATTAATGCAAGATAAAGCATGTCTCTGTGAGAAGTTGCCTATGTTTAACCTGTAGTTTGAGATGCTTCTAAAAAAGGAGCCTTAACCGAGCATTAGCTTCACGTGGCAGATAGAAAGGATAATACAGTTTGAGTTTGTTTAGTGGTAAAGGGGAAGATGGCACACCACCTTATCTGGAACGTCAGAGTTAGCTCGTCTCTGCCCTACCACTCATCCCACATTGCATTCTGTACATGCTGTCTCTGTTGGCTGCACGCTACGGGCACTATCTCACATCTGCGGTAGAGCATGCATTTATCCTACTGTTCATATGTGGTGATGGGAGTTCTGTAGAGAATTCAGCTCTTACTTTCTGAGATTGTACATCTCAGAGCGCTGGATCCTGGTTCACAGCAAGTCTGTGAGGAGGCTTGGAGCCTTACCCGTGATTTAAGAAGACTGCAGCCTACGCACACCTACGGCTTACCCACACTTAGAGAGATCACAGGAATCTGAGTAGATGGCACAGTAACCTAAATACGTAACACCTGGGGTTTTGCACGTTTTCTCAGGCACTTTTAACTCTGCTTCTGTAGGCCTTTTTTGCCGTTTTACGGATTGGCTGACCGACATGTGCATAAAACTGTGAGACGAGCTTATCGTTTGCATCGGGACCAGTATCTCCCCCACACACCTACACAACTAGCAATGACCTACATAAATCCTTACATAGGTTGCTTTAAATTACATGTGTCAAGCTGCAGGTGTTTCTGCACTAGTTAATATAGGTTGTTTTTTTTTTTCAACAAAGCTTTTGGTTTTCCTGATTCTTTCAGTTCAGAAAGCTTGACGAAAAATGTCTCTATGATTTTGCAGAAATTAATGTTTTGTAGTCCACTGTTTTTCATGGAAGTTGCGACTGTACCGGTTGCTGATGGCATAATGGCATGCCTCAATTGTTTTTAAATAAAATTGAGGGCTGATAATTGCTGCCAGAAAAGATTTTTTATTACTACCTCTCCTAACTATTTAAAGTACAGAGACAAGAAGCTCAGTGCTGGAGTTTCTGTGAAAGTAACTCTAGGTCACAGCTCAAAGTGGTTTTCGAATCTCACTTTTTTAGAGAATTTCTCTTATATAGTTAGTTGTTAAAATTATAAGCGTTGTATTGGTTGTTTTAATCTTTCATAAACCCCTCCGTTTCCAGAAGTGCTCTTTAGTGCCTGTGTAAATGTTGACACTAGGTCTGCCTTTGACTTGTATAGCATGAGTGGGCACACTAGGCAATAGGTTATGAAAGGGTATAAAGAATGTAAAAAACACCTTCCTAACAGCAAAAATAATTTTTTTCTAAACCTGTCTCACGTCACTCAGGCAATCTGTGAGTTCTGTCATTTGGAATTGTCTCAATGACAAAGAATGAAAAATAATTGTTCAACAGAACCATTCATTTAAAATCGTGCAGAACCTTATACATAGGAAATAAAGGTAGGAATGACCAAAGTAACCCCCCACCCATTGACGGACTTGAAGATATTTCAACTACTTTTCTTTCAGGTGCGCTGATTAAAAGTAAAAATCCAACATATTTCAGTTCTGTTCCCCGAGGCTGATCTTGAATACCAATGAATTCTTGCGGTGTACTCGGGTTCACATTATAACACTGATTTTTATCATGGGCCTTCGTGGAGTTGGGAGCAAGACTACAGTTGTCTTGAGTCAGATAATAACCAAAGAGCTTAAAAGTGAATGAATATGTTATTTCAAAAGAACATTTCCAGGCATGAATTTTTGTTTCCTGCTCAACAAACAAAAGAATAACAGCTTGGGCCTAGTCCCCCCCTTTTAAAATCAATGGGAGTGTGGGCCCTAGGGTCTATTTTAGCAGTTTGTATTATTTGAAATGAAATATGACAGAAAGTAAAATTATCCTTCCTGACTAAACACTCATAAAACAAAATTCTTTCAAGGAAAGGGAAGCATGAGAAGGGAACAGGAATTTCTGTGCTTGTTGTGCATGGAAGTATTTTTTTATTTAAAACCCTTTCCTGTTTAGAGGTCAAAAATATCACTCTATCATTGCCTTTTATATCAAGCAGGAGACCCTTAGACATCTGTCTTCTGATGGACCATGAGCACAGCAGGAGACATATAGAGCTGTAAATTTGAATGTTCTCCATGAAAAATTTCACTTGTCCTAGTACTTCATCTCTTCTTTCTACCAAAATATTGCATTTTCTCTTCCAATAAAGATGTTTTATAATGGCAATAAGGGGCTGTAACTCTAGAAGGTGGTATTGCTCATATTTCCTTTGTGTCATGCAGCTCCCACTGCATTATGATAGCATATGTTACCTCTCTGTCATGAGTTATTGGCTAAGTGCAGCACATTTTTATCTATATTTAGAAAACAACCTTCTTCTCTCACAAAAAAAAGCCATGAGCAATGCTAGGCTGGCCATATTGCATAATGGTTTCTGTGCTATGTAAAATAATTGTATGTGGCACTTCCTACTTGGGTTTTGCTTCCTAAATCCTTAATTGGCAAATATAATGCTTAAGTTCTATAGGCGTTTGAGGCATTTTGCCATGCTGTGTTGAAATAACTATTCAGGCTGTCTTTGTACACAGGAGTTCTATAATAAGAAAATATATTTTCAGTCCACGAGAAAAACAGCTGAGGTCAAATACCAATTCCAGAAAAAATAGAAACATTAATTTTCAGTCACCAACTCCTCCACTCTTCCACAAATACCAAAAAAGAAATTATCAAAATGGCTTGTCCTTGGTATTTTTAGTGCAATTTTTCTAATCCCACTACAAAGAAGTTAAAGAAAATGGATAAAGGCATAGTATTGATTTGCAGCAGTAAAAGTCCTACAAATTCTGAATTTGTGTTTTGTGTTGGATACAACGCTGAAACTGGCAAATTTTATGCAGGGTGTTTTGTATTTTCTAAATATAAGGACTCTGCACAGACAACATATGTGTGTTTATGTATTATCAGACCACTACTTGAGAAGACTGTAGTCACTTCAAGACTTTATTTTTTCTGGGTTCTTTTTTATTTCTAATTAATCTGGAGTATAATATTTAAAATTTGCTTATAGAAAAACTTTAAAAAACCCCACTGCAATCTCAACATTGCAAACTCTTCAGTTTTTTAAAACAGCAAGCCTCTCTTTGTATCATAAATGCCCACATTTTCCTGAACTGCTGTTGATTGAGGTGACTGAATCTGAACATGAAACTGAACACACTGGCTGTGAGTCAAACTGTGTTGATGCAAGCCTGCACTCAGGCACAAGCTTTAGATAAGCTTCAGAGAGCAAAGACAGGGAGAAATCTTCTTCCCCTTCCATTCTGAATGAGGATTCCTGCTCATATGTCTGCCTGGAACATAAATTAACCAGCTTCACTATTTTCAGTGTAACCATGGCCATACTTTTTGTCCTCTCTCCCCATATATCTGTCCTTACAGTTTGTGTCAGAACTGCAAGTTTGTGAAATTTGTTGTTCATGGAGTAGGGATTTTTTAAAAATAATTTTGAAGCTGAAAAAAATTATAGTCATAGAAATTAAAAGCAAGAAATACAATATAATTTGGGCAATATTAATTGATTTCAGAGATCTAGAAACAGAGCAAAGATTTTTACAATTGGCAAGCAAGGAAAAGGTGTTCCTATCTCAACGGTGGGAATTAACTGCAAATTTTCTGGATGCAAAGGAAAGTCAAAAGCCTATTCAAAGACATGGTGCAAATATGTAGCTGAAAATAAGGGTTTTCTTATTTCAAAGTAGGTATCTGAATACTGATAGAACAAGCAATGGAAAATCTACTGGCTGTTTAATTATGAAGCTGTGAGAAATTAATGGAGACCACAGATTTTGCACAGTAAGGTGAGGTAGGTTTCTGGTTAAGCACACTTGGGTTTGACTTAATGCCTGGAAACAAGACAGAAGCAAAAAAACCTGAAGCTGTTTCTCATAAACTAAGACTGTATGAAATATAAAGCATGTGTGATGCACCTGTAATTTCCAGAAGTAGTGACAGAAATGCAATAGGAAAGCATACCCTCATTCTTTCAGATGATAAGTAAACCAGAGTAATCTTACTTTGTGAGTAGAAACATCATGAAGAACAAAACAGCAACTTTTTTACCATCAAACTGTAAAGCTTGGCTGGTCAAACGCAAGACAAAAGTGAAAGCAGGGCTGGACATGATGCAGTGTGAACTGAAATATCTGCAGCCTTAGATGTAGCTGATACATCCTCTAATATATTGCTGTGACAATCGATGAGTTCATGGAGAGATCAGCTTTTAATTCAAGTCCTGACAATATGTCACTGTTAAAAGATAAATAATAACAAAAATTATGTGGACTGGCTTGAATTTTGTAACTTGAATTAATAACCTGATTATTAAATAGTATTGACTTGTTATTGGTGTCTATAGCAACCTTTATATGAGTGTTATCAACATTTTGCTTTGTGTTTTAAGAAAAACAAATGTTTAGTAATGTTTCTAGTAGTATTATATAGGGCTATTGATTTACAGATCCCCACTTTTTGTATACATATCATTGACTTCAGTAGTTTTCTTGGGGAAAAGGTTATCAGATATTTGGAATGCAATAACCACATCTTTCTGCATCTACTGGAGAGGCCTCAAAAATCAGACTGCTTATAGATTGAACAGACATGGTCCCATTCAATTTTTCAGAGGTCATTTGTAAATATATAGTCTAGTATAAAAGGCATTATTAAGAAAAAATCTCAGTTCTAAACTGCAGGTTTTTTCCATAACGATTAACTGTGATAATTTTTTTTTTTTTAGCTATTTAAGAAAACTGAATACCCGTTAAATTGCTACAGTCTTTTTATGTTCACCCCCTTCCTTTTAATTAGCAGCAGTTGTATGACACAAGAATTCTATTTCCATCCTAGCAGAAATGGGTTACAAGCACCATTATATTCTTGTATTTCTAGGTAGGTTTCCAAGACATATGATAACTTTAAAACCTGATACAGAGACAAATATATTCTTTTTGGTTTGAAGTGATAAAGCTCATAAATTTATGTAAAGTGTAATAAAAAGGAAAAGTTGTTGCCATTATCATTAAAAGTAGATTCACCAGATTGAGCTGAACCAATTGCTTTTGACAGCCCAGAGGATATTTATATTTTCAGTGAACTTTTTATATCAATTTTTCATCACTAAACTATTTACTCTTGCTGGTTTGGCTAGATTTTGACTCCCTTGATTGTTCATATGGGAAGTAGATGATGACGTTATATTTGATTTTCATTATTCCTGTGAGTGTATACAGTTTGAGATGCTTAGTGTGATGCATTCTATTCATATCATATTACTTTAATTCCCTCTTATCCCTAAGTTTGTATTTATATATTTTTATTAAAAGGAAAAACCTTCCAAATAAGAAAAAAAATAAAGCATTAAAAAAAATTGACACAAATATGAAGAAAGGTATTAGAAGATGCCTTTTTTGTTCTAATAAATGATATTAAGTCTTGATCCAACACACAATCAATACTCCAAGTTTGTAATAACTGATATGAAGTTCCTTTGCTAGCCAAGCAGACATCCAGAGTAAGAAACTTAAAAGCGGATGCATATGCTGAAGAGAATCTTAGCATACTGTAATACATTTTAAGCAGAGATTTTATAGACCTTTTTAACAAATTCTATTTGGCTATATTCTGCTATATATACTGTTCCATTTATTTTCCCCAAAGCTGTTTCTCACACAGAAGAGTC
>VZTA01008418.1:127094-221132 GCA_013398855.1 Mohoua ochrocephala | reverse complement strand
GAGATTCCTGCATCTGCCATTTCCATGGTACCCCCCGCAGTAGGTTGCTCAAGGAAAGATCTCTTACTTTAATCACTGCTGCGAAGGATTGGGTTGTGGGTGGGACTGGGGCTGTTTATGGTGACACAAGGAAGGGGAGAGAATTAAGAGCAAGATTTCTGTGCTAATGCTTGTCAGCTTAGCACTAATATATGTGTTCCTGAACTCTTCTTGACTCACTTCTATATTGATTTGTTTGTATATGTGGTACTTCGTGACGAAGGAGCATCATCCACCCTTCCTCCTGAAATATGGCTGCCTGTGTGGTGAGTGTGACGGCTATTTAGCACTAACCAGAAACAGATCAGAAACAGAGGAAGGGAAAAATAACAGATTTACCTGAACTAGAGGGGAAACTAGGGAAGTAAAATCATTCCTACACCATTTGGGAGCCCATCTAAGCTGCGTATCGATGTGGTTCCCTCATGTGGCCCAGCAGGTTTTATACCTCTCTAGCTTGAGGAGGTAATCAAGTCTTTTAGCCACACACTTGAAGATTGTGATATTCTCAATTTACAAGGAAGAAGTCCTTCAGAAAGGTGATGGGAGAGCCCACTAGGCTGGGCTGTATTGACAACCAGCTTGCCCGCCAGTGCTGTCCCTTGGCAGCCGCTGCGGGACTATAAGAAATCAATGTGAAGGAACACAGAAGTGCAGTTGTTTTCTGTTTTCAGAAGGAGATTTATCTGATGAGTCTTCTATCATCTGCTCTGTAGCACAAGGTGTTAAGAGTTGAAAAAAAAAGATTGCTAAATGTAGATAGAAGCTTCTAGCAGTGGCTTGCAAACAGTGTGGCTTGACTCAAGATGAAGAAGCACTGAGGCTCTGCTTTGTACACTTCAATTTTTCCTAACTTTGCAGGCATAGGTACCAGGGGAGGTCTCACGTACATTTGAGTCAGAGAAATGATTATCTGTTTATCTCTCTTTCCTCTCGCTTGCGGTACAATGAAAGCAGCAGAACTCTCGTCCCTCCCCCTCCTTCTCTCTTCCTACCAGATAAACCTTCTTTTAGAAAAATAAGAGTGCATTGTGGATAAAGGAAGGTGACCCTAGGTCTTGGATCTGTTTCCTTCATTAGCAGCGAATCGGCATGTAGTGATTGCTGCTTCTCGTGTCAATGCTGGAACATTTAACCAGTCAGAAGAGTTTACAGATGCCAGAAGAGAAAGCCAGTGATGCGTATAATATATCCATGGAATCATAAATAGCTGAGACAAGGGCTGGTTATTGCTTAGTTCAATATTGTTGTTTAATAGCAACTCTAAATACACTCTGCTGGGTTAAATATTGCGCTATTAACTCCAGAGATAATGATCTTCCTAGACTGAATGAGAGACAATCATATTATTGTGTGATACATTTCTTCAAGCTCCCCATATGTGAGCAGGGCAATTGAGGGGACTGGCAATTCTGTAAGCCATTCCGAGGGTCAGACTCTCTCATTGTACCTCCCTGCCCCTTCCTAGAGAGGGCAGAAGAACTTACTCCATGAATACAAAAGCATTAGATGAACCTGGTTTTGGCATATTTGTAAAGCACTCATCAACCCATCATCTCAGCCTGTGGATATTCTCAATCTCTAATTATAAGATATCCGTTCCACAGCAGTAGCTTCAAAGGTAACAATTCATCCAGGCCTTTCCCTCATCCTTTCCTATAAGTAACTGAGGAAAAAAACGAGTTGTCTTCATGTTGATCTTTTTCTCTCTTGCCTGTCTGAGCTAGAAGAAAAATGAAAAAGGACTCAGCAAAGAAAGGAACCCTGTTTCTGAAAGAACAGTAATGTCCCTGGAAAATGTCCCACCCTTAAACCCAGCTGAATAGTTCAATGAGAGCATAGATCACATAGACAGTTGGAGGGGAAGTTTTTATGATATTTTAAGAATACATTTTTAGCTGGCCAAACAAAAGTGGGATCTGGAGGATGAAAGAAATGCCTGCAGTTTACCTTAGCCTGCAACAGCCTATTCATTTCATTTATATTGTGCTTTTGATATCGGTGTCCCTCCTTTTTTACTTCTCATGTTCTCAGCCACTGTTTTGTTCAATCTGTATTTAAATGTTTCATTTAAAGGATTCAAAGTTATTGAGGAGAGGAAACAACATGTTTATATATGTAAATATCTATACATGTGCATGTGTGTATGCATATACACGTATGAAGTTCTCAGTATCAAAGCCAAATTTTAGGTAGACTTTTCTGCTCCCTTCTGAGATTTAACATTTCACTCTCATCACTTTTTTACTTTCAATTCAAAACCTTTAGAGAACAGCCTGGTATTGTCTAAACCCACAAAGGCCACCAAAGGCTGGCATCAGCAATCAGGAGATACCTGCGCATCAGTTCTATTATGTCTCTTCAAACGACCGTTTCAATTTGCATGACAGACACTTAAGCTGTGCAGAAACTCCACGCAGACATATTACAAGAGCATTGTGCTGGTAAGTTATGTGAGCATTTTACAGCATTCTGTTTTAAACCCCAGAGCTTTGTGAATCTCTCCACATCAAGATTAAATGTAATTTACCTTAGCTGTTTGGTACTTTCCTGGGTAAAAATGGTAAATCAGGAACTATCCAGCAAGGACTATAAACAGTTGTTTAAGGCTTAATTTATACTAATCTACCTGCAGAATGACCTCTGCGAGTCTTGCTTATTGGAGGCATTCAGCACTTGCACTTATTCTCAGGTTTGGTTTCTTTTCTCCCTTTGAAGGTCATCTTCGAGGCAGGTTATCTTTTAGGTCTCCTCCTTTGTGGAGATGAGGATTTATTTTTATTGCTTTTAAAAACAGGTTAGGTGCCTCTGATTTGCTTGCTGGTATCTTTTTAATTTCATCATGGGAGTCTCGCCACTGGATGCACTGTGATTTTGAGTCCTAATTATCTTTTCTAGGTAAAATGAAGGACAAATCTGAAATGTTTTCTACTTGAAGTGCTAGGATACTTTCTATTCACAAGCCTGTTGCTACCAGTGAAACTACTTGAAAAGTAATTTCTGCTAAGCTCTATTGGACATATGCAGATGTAGCTGTTTGGTATGGAAATCTTCACATGGTCATAAGCCATGGAATAATTAATGATACAATAGCAGAGACACATGGAAAGTATAGGCTTGTTGTATCTGGATGAGAAGAGATTCGCTGTCCAAAATAAGTTGCTTCTTTGCTACCTTTGCAATCACTTGTGCATTTTTATTGAGCTCCCATAGTTCCTGCAATATAATTTTTCCATATTGTAGTTTTTCGATTTGTCTTGATTCCCAGATTGAAGAATATCCGTTGGTTTGGGATTTGGTTTATTCTATTGAATTCTATTGAGTATTCCACTGAATATAAATATGCTGTTTTCTATGGAAACTCCTAGGTAGAATAATAGAACACAGACAAATAACAACAAAAATGCATGAACAAAAATCTACATCGGGTTTTGATTACAATGTTTTTGAGGAAAAAATGAAACTAGTCAGATCATTGGAGATTATATTAATTTGCACTAATTCAAGACTTAGTTATCTTTGTGTCTTCTTTGTTTTGATTTTTTTTTCATTAGCAAATCTATCCTATTCTCCCAAAGGTAGAAAGAGACCAAAATTCCACACGGCACTGTATTCCATTGCAGAAATCAGGGAGATATACTCTAAGCCACTTCAACTCCCATTTAAAAAAACTCAGCCAAACCCACCTTACTGTTTATTGAATAACTATAAGGTAGTGTAATATACAAGATCATAACTTGAAGAGGCGTCAACCATCCTCATAACGGATACAATAGAAATTATGGGAAGTTACTGAAATTGCTGTAGATTAGATAATCCTCTTTATGAATGTCATAGCCATTGACACTGAAAGAAATGTCTAGCTACCGAACTGATCCCAGCTGTGTACAGAGGCTTAGAACATATTTGGAAGAAAAACAAACAAATAAAGGCCTGGATTTAAATAGCAATCAGGACAACATACAACCTAGGTTTGCTAAAATTTGGTTCATACTAAGCAAATACAATTTTTTTTTAATATAAACATCCCTCTATACAAACAAAAAGCAGATCTAATTTTTCTTCTTCATTAAAGCATTTGGTGTAGGACTAAAAGAAGACTTGTGTGTTAAAAAGAAGGTAGTGTTGAAAAATGAAAGAAGAACTGGATGAAAGAGAATATTAAATGGAGAAGGTTTGGACTGGAAGTAGGCTCCTAGCCAAGTTACCTAACGACTGGTTTTGGGCTCAGTTTTGTGTAATATTTACATTAGGGACTTTGGTGCTGTAGGAATTTGCTGATGGTACAAAATTTGGAGCAGTACAGAGAAGCATTGGGATACTGCTCAAATGAACTCAGTGACCTTCAGGGAGGTAATAGAAATGGAATGAAATTCAAGATAACAAAGGGCAAGTTTTTACACTGTGGGACTAATCATAAGATTTTTCTCATTTATGTGGGAACTCTGCGGAGGAGAAGACAGAGGAGGAAAATCAAATGGGTTAGTTGAGGATAGGATGACCATGAGCCCTCACCTTGCAGAATTTCAGACACCACAAATAGGATCCTTCAGCCTATCCAGATAATTAATTTCCAATGGAGACAGAAAAATACGAATTCCATGGCAGAAGGCAGTGACATAAAGCAAACCACTGCAGACTACAAAGCGATGATGAGATGTTATTTGGTTTCACCATGCTGAGACCTTGAGGAGACCTGGTGGCTCCTTGAGGAGAAAGCACAGGGGCTTAAAGAACTGCAGGTAAGGTCTACCGGGAGGTTAAGATAGGGCAAAGTGACAGAGACTGGTTTGGCATCCACAGTGGAGGCTGAGGAAGGAGGTCAGGGAAACTCATTCATGCAGAGAATTTTAGTATTCAGACCAATTTACAAAAATGGAAGACATGACCAATAAAATAATGAGAGTGATGCATCTACTGAAAACGATATATTACCCTAGGAAACTGGAATGATTTCACTGCTTTCAAATGCAACGGGATTCACAAAGCCTGGCAGGGAGTCTGATCGTGAAGGATTTTGTATTTTTGCTTCTCCCGAAAAACTGTGTGTGTCCTTTCTGCTGTTCATTAGGTAGGCAGCTTGGTGGTCTAATGCATGAAACAAATATGTGGACAGAGATCAAGTGTAAAAATCTATTTCCAAAGCTGGGGAGTATCTCATTGACTATCATGCACTGTGTGATAGCTAAATTAGGGTGAAATACAGCTGAAAGTATTTCAGGAAGGATAATTCTCTGATGAAATGAACAGAAGTTCCCACCTCAGGTAACTCTCTTTCTAATAACTTGGGCTTTCAGAGTGCAGTAAATCCTTGGCGAAAGTCAAGGAAATGAAAACGCTGTGCACAAGCAGTGTATGCCTTAGTAGTTCACTGAATCAAGTCTTAAAGCTACTGCAAAAGACTCCATAACTTAAAGAAAATGCCACTGATATGATTGCTTGCTTTATTCTTGGAAGGCTGGTCTTCCGTAGAAATCCGTTACAATTTCATCATATCTAACTACATAGAGACCAAGACATAACCAAAGCATCTTTCTTCCACCAGGTGAAATTCCCCTTTAGCTTGGGAAAGACAAGTTAACAGGTATGACAACTGACTGTGGACAAGGAAATTCTGGTGATGGCATCTTCCTTATTGCAGAGCTTTTTTCTAATGGGCCTAGAAGATTCCTCATGATTAACTTGAGACACATGACTAACTCCCACAGACTGCTTCCAACACATCCATCTGTTTTTCTAGGTGAAGGTGCAAAGAATTTTTTTTCTTCCTGTTGGCTTTCTTCTGTATGGACTCATATTTGATATCTACAGTGCTTAATTCACTTGGGAAATTTTTACAGTAACTCAAATCTCATCCCAACTTATAAATGAGTAGTGCTGCTCTGGCAGAGCCAGATAGACAGTGCATGCTCCTCTGTGTACTGCAGCCCTCTGTGGCACACAGAGCCAGGGGGTTTGACCACCTACAGATTAGGTTTTCTTCCATTTCTCTGCAAGGTACAAGGAGAAAGTGTGCACCAGTGTTTGCACAAATGTTCAGAACGCATGGAGCAGGGAATGACTCCTAAACAAAACAACTGGGCATCCAGATCAGCTGGCAAGTGCTGACAATTCCTGAAGGCAACCTAGTGATTTTGGTTCAGGAAAGGGGCTGGTGAATAATGGATTTGAAACCAGACCTTCTATTTTTTCCCCAATTCATCTTCCACTGAAGCTAAAGAATGAGAATGAGTGACCAGGCAAAAGCGTCCTCCAGCTGTCTGGGGATTGTGTCACCAAGTCAGATGGCAGTAATTTAACTTTTCCCTCTCATAAGGCCGATGTATACTGGCACAAATTTATTGTTTCTTCATTACTAAGGATTTACTAGATGCTTCGTTGTTCTTGGGGGGAAAGGCAATATTTCTTTGTTCCTAAATGTGACCTTTTATTTCTGAGTATCTTTTAGCCATCTCTATAGCTTGAGTAAGATAGATGAGTGGAGCATTACAGGACAAAGTCCCAGTGGATGATTAAAAAGGATTGTCCTGCATGGTGAGGAATATTTAGCTGTGTTATTATCTAAATCTTCATATAGAATACGTTCACAGAGCTGTGATGCAGCACCATATGGCTATAGAATATCACCAAATTGAACTGGGGAGAGGGATGTTTAGAAAGCAATGACTTTTAGGAAAGAAAGATACCAGATCCTTATGATATAATTAGTGATGCTCGCTTAGAGATAATGACACTAATATCCACAGAAGTTCTAGCCACAGCTACTGCATTCAGGGACACAGGGCTGTGAGAATGCAGACCCCAGGATGACATGGAGCATGTACCAAGACCAGTTTCTTTGCAAGTGACGTGAGCACTTCTTGTTTTGCAAAAGGGAAAATCTGCTCTAGATTTGCTCTAATTAGTCTCCTGTCTCTATGGTTGCAATTGAATGATGTGGGGCTTTTTTGCTGTAAATCTCTTTTTAGTCTGTAAAAAGTCTGTCATTTATTTTAAGAGCAGCTGTGTTTTTCTGATAGATGGAGAAACATCTGTTCTAGTTACTGTATCAGACACATTCCGGATGGCTTTTCCACCACCTCACTGTGCTCTGCTATCACCTCCTTTCCTTGTGAGAGGAAGCAGGAGGGAAGGCACCTTTGATCTTTGGAACCTATTAAGGTTAAGGATGCTACATGCATGGTGCCGATCTGAAGTAGGTGAAAACACAAACCACCTTTTTATGAAACACTTTGAAATAACTCTACTCCCTGCAAACAAACAGGCTCCCTATATCATTCAAAGAAGCAGGCTAGGAAAAAAAACTCCAAATGAAACTTATGCAAAGTGAACAAGTTACTTATTGGAAAATTGCACTCGCAGAGTACCTGCTAGTGGTACTCTGGTACTCTTCAAATTGGAAGGATGTGTTACACTGGGTGCACAGGGAGATACCTTAGGACTGGTAGTGCTCATTACTTTATTAGTAATTTATAAATAAATTAAAATCAATAATTATTTTATTCGCATCTCTGTGATGTAGGCAGTATAGCTTACTGACATGAAACACAGAAAGTCTGCGGATGCCACAGACACTGAGAAGAATTCAAAATGAACTTCATGAGTCAGAGGAACTGTGTGCAAGAAAAAAGTCTGTGATTCAGCAAGAGCAAATGCAAGCATGACATAGGAGTTGAGGATTACGGTCCATGGTGTTACCAAACAACAGGAAGGAATAATAAACCAGTTCAGAAACTGCAGAGAGCTTTTACCTAAATGCAGAGAAACGAATGTTGTGTATTAAAAAACCCTCCGCTCCAATGCTCCCCCTGCTTGTAGGCTTCACGTGTTGAGAAATATTAGGGAAAACTGGAAACAGTCTTAAGGGTGACCAAAGAAGTGATCCCAGCATCTAAAGAGAGACAGACATACGAATTATGGAAGCTTCACTGGAGTTTGTAAAGACAGGGTTAGATGTAAATCCAGTAATTTTCCAATACGTTCAGGGAACAGACCAACTGACCCCTCAAAGTCATGTCCAGTCACAATGCTTCTAAGTCAATGAGTTCCTAATTTTATTTCTTTTGTAAGCTGAATTCCCACCACCCTAAGTGAAAATCAGGATAAATTTTTTGCACCTGAATTTAGAGTAATATTGTGACTTCCTGTAAATGAATATTAGCGACCAACCCTGAAAGCTATTTTTATCCAAAACCCGGAGGAGATCTACACAGTATTTTAGGAAGTATCTGTAGAATTGATAGAATTACGCAGGATGAGAATGCCTGGTATCCAAACTTCAGGAATTACAAAGTTAAAGTCAAACCACACCCAATTTGCACAGTCATATTTGTAGCCCAATACCAAGAAAATGAAGAAAAGTCGTGTCACTAAAGCACAAGGTACTGTACAAAGTTTTGAGTGAAACCTCTTAGTTATAGGACTTCTGGGGGAAGTCCAGAGTGAAGGAGGATGAACCATGATCCTCAGACCAGCAAGCTCAGCAGTGCAGAATGTTGGGAGGTGGGCTGTGCTTCTGCTCTCCTGGCTGGAGCATCCTTTTAGATGTTGTATTTAGAGCAACACCTGCAGGTGAAGCTGCTGTGGCACCGACTGCCAGTCACACCCCAAAGCTGCTGCAAGCGTTCAGCACAGTCTCAACTTCTGGGCCTTCCTAATGTCTTGCTGTGCTCTTGGAGAAAGATGATAGGAGAAATTAACTTTCAGCCTATTGCTTGAACATCCATATTTTATTAAAAAACACTTTTTTTCTGTCTGCAGCCGCTTTGCCTGTCTCTACCTATGGAAGCTTGTTATGGTTGTGATGCTGAGGCAATTCTGTGCCAGTCATCCCAGGAATCGCTTCACTCCTCTCATTACCAACACAGCAGCATCTATTTTTCAGACGTGAAGCCAAAAGAGAAATGTACTCCTCTACTTAGGTATCCTACAGCACCAAGATCAATTATACAAAATCCATGCTCTTGGGCTTTAAAGACTGTAGATACTGGGGATTTTGGAAATTAGATTGAAGTAGTTAAGTGTTGCAAATTTCCCTTCTTGAGCAGCTGTGGCTTGATACGGCTGCTTAAAGGATTCTTTGGCAAATGGATTGCATCTCCTAGTGGGATTTGTGCTGTGAATAAATAAATTTCTATAATCAACTACTGATACCTCTGCAGTCTTCATAGACTGCCTTTCAACTAAATAGACACATGTATAAAAATTTCTGTTCATTTAAAATCAAGTAAGGCATCGAACCGGAATGAAAACCCCATATCTAGCAAAAAAAAAATCACACAGTTTTTACTTTGCTTTGTAAACTCATGAATTTTTTTAGTGCCTTGGCCTATTTAATGCTAGCTAGGTGTCAATCAAATGCAGAGCTTGCTTGCCAGTGGGAGTGCTCTGGAAGTAAGAGGTAGCATCTTGGAACATCTTGCTTCACTTAAAGAGTGATATGCCCTCAGTTTTCCAAAGTTGTCTAATTTCCTCTTGAAGTGGTTCTGTCACAAACCCAACAGCTCTCTTGTTCCAAACAGAAGCAGAATAAGGGAATGCTAGTGGGGAGAAAAAGGAGCCTGAGGGAAGAAACTCCCCAGGCAAGACAATGAGAGATCTTTAGTCATTATATTTATGTTTAAGTCGATAGTTAAGCTTCCAGAATACTGATAGATTTGGCTGCAGTTTTGGCAGGTCTTGCAGGGTTGTTTTTGGTTTTGTTTTGTTTCTTTTTGTGTGTGTGTGTGTGTTTTACTTTCTCTGTCCTTTGGAAGGCCTTGACCCTTTATATGCGCCCACATAAAAGGGAGCTAAAAATCTGATCACTTATTTGGTCCTGAGATGGAAAGAAAATTCTTCTGAAAATACTATTTTCATAGTAGCAGCTGGTATCAGGCACAGGGCCGGGGAACCTTTGCAGTTACAATTTTGAGTCTTAATAGCTTCTGACGTAAATAGGACTGGCTGTGAGAAATACTTCCATGGTTTGCATGTTGAACACTGTTGATGATGCACAACATTGTGACTGCACCACTGTTTTTCCTTAAATAACTTCCTCACTTCTCTTTGAGTCTTAGTGTAGTGATGCCAGTGCTTCTGTCAACTTGGGGAGCTCAGTGCCAGCCAGTGTGAGATTATCTGTGAGCTCATTAGTGCTAGCTCCTGGAACATCTTGCTCTTCATCTGCCAGCTGTTATAGCATCTGATCGTTTTTCTTGGCATAGCTGGACTAAATAAATAAGTACCTCACCCCTGGCAAATACACACTCACACTTGATATCTACCATTTCCCACAGAAACTTTTGTTCTTTGGTTGCTCATTTTTCTTCTTCTCCATCCTCTCCTCAGTCCCTCCAAGTATCAACTTAACCTAGAAATGGAGCTTTCTAGAAATATTTTCCCAGGCGTGTCTCCACCTTGCAGAAGTGAGTGGTATTCTCTTCTCCCTTCAGAAAACGAAGCATCTGTTTTCAGTTGTGCCACTGTGCTATGGTGGTGCTGAAACGTCCAAGCTTGAAAGAAAACAAAGTAAGGGACACAGACTGGTCTGCCAGCTCAGACCCCAAGAACAAGGTTGAAACTCAGTTCTGGCAAATAGACTGTTGCCATTTCTGATGCAAAAGAAAGGGTTTTACCTTCATTGGAAAGCCATGTAATGGTGCAAAGAATAGAACTAAATTCTCCAGTGTCTTATCTCCAGTGACTCTGAATTAGTAGAGTAGCTTTGTCTTGCTCTTTCCTCTGTTTTGGCAGCAGGGATCTCATTCTAAGTCCCTCCATGTAATCACAATACTTCTGTTTCCCCAAATGATCTACTACATTAGCAGAAGATAACTACTCCTTTTTCATTAACTCACTTAATACTGTACTTGATTAAACACGAAGGGCCTGGAGCTTATACACACATAAATGTATATATAAACAGTCTGAGAAATCAGATCTTCACACATTTTCTACTTGTTTGACTTTCATTGACTGGGGCTGAGGCATTTTAAAAGGCAGGGAATTGTCAGTTGTCACTACTCTGTCACAGTAATTTGGAAGCCAGGCAGCAGAACTCAGGAATCCAATTGTGGTGATATGAAAGCTGTGTCACCAATTCCCAAGGTAAAATTTCAGTGGGGAAGTGGTAGGAGAAGAGCCTCCTCTGCACAGAGGTTGCAACTAAGGCAGAAGAGTTTGAGCAAGCAAAGGAATATCTCAGTTCACTGTCTGAATCCACTGACAAGGGGAGCTACTCCCTTCCTTTTGCATCCCTTCTATTAATACAACTCCTTAATATCTCTTCTCTATGACTTTCCACAGTAAAGCTCAAAGCTTCTTCCTGCCTTTAGTCTAGTCCTTGCTTACATCTTCCTATGGTTGTCATCTTTAACAGATCCAGCTCTCATGATACTATCAAAAGCCTGTACAATTTGGAGTTTGTCTTAAATCCTCAGCTGGAGTTGTGGAATCAATTTAAATTGTATAAAATGAGAGTTTCTAGCCCTGCTCACAGTTTGGAATTTGTGCGCAGTGTGCTGAGCAAAGACCACATTCTTTCCAGAGCTCCAACAACCTGGGAATGACCGGCTTCCTTTGAAAGATGGGAATAAGGTAGCTTGGCAAAGACAAATTCAAAAGTAGGTGTCTGTTTTCAAAAGATGACTGAGGGGTCTGATTCCTATGGAGTGCGATGGAAGCTTCCTCTGTCCTGCATCTGCTTATGAGAATCTCCCGTCAAGTCCCCGAAGCAGATGAATGGTGCTCCCTAACAAGCAGCAGTGATCTGAGAGTTTCAAATACCTGAGACAACCTGTGACCTGCTGTACACCCTGATGAGTAACCAGCCCACCTTTCCTTTGCATAACAAGAGGGTTTGGAGGGGGTGTCCAGCTAATGCTGTCTGCAGACGAATTCCTGAACTCCACTTTGCAAGCAAGGTGTGATTAACTTGAGTCTGTGTTGGCACACCCAGCTGGCACATCTGTTTAAATCCAGTAATCTAGTGTGCTTTGGCAGCAGTGTCCCAGCTGCTGGTGCCAAAGAGGTGTTGAAAGAAGCTTTGAGACTCAGAAGGTTAGTGGTGGAAGAAGAGCAGCAGGTGCCAGGAAAAAAAAAAGAAAAAAAAGAAAAAAGAAGAAAGAAACAATTGCATCCATGAACTCATGAAGTTTTGATGGCAGTACTTTGTGTTCGGCAACTAATGCAGCAAGTACTGCCCAGTTGGCATAGACAGGAAGAAAGTCACAAATAACTCCCTTGACAAATTAAACTCAATTTTCTCCAGGTACCTTCCCCCATTTACAGCCTCAGGAATTGCTCCCATGTACAAGTGACGTTTGTTTTTTAACAGTGTGGATTTGATCAGCATGTCTCCTCTTGAAGGATTGTTATTAGGGCTGGCTTTCCCATCCCAGTGAACCTGTAATTTCACAAATAACAACTATTGCAGCTTCATCTTAGGTAAAAATAGAGAAAGAAAAAGCTGCAAGACAGCAAGGGAGTAATTTCTATCAAACAAAGGTTTGGGGCCAAATTCTTAGCTACTGAAGAACAGAGAAGCAGCCAAGGAATGGCACAATTCCTAGCTGGTTTTGTGTCTTTTTCCTCCACTGAGGCAACAGGTGCTAAGATTTATCCAAACTGTAGATGGTGACTCCAAAGTGGTGCTCAAGTGTTGGTCAGGAGTCCTGGAATTTGTCAGCAGAGATGATTCTTCATCCTTGGCTCATTTTGAGTTATTTAGCTATTTCTTCAGATAGCAAATTGAACAGCACTCTATATAATGGAGCATGTATTGATGTAAAGCTCTGTCTAGATGGTCATGAGATGGAAAAAATTTATGCCTAGCAAATTAATTCCCCCAGGTTCATGTAACTGGAAGGGAGATCTGCTCAAACAAGCCTTGGAATGAAAGATTTTTCCTTTCTTTTCTTTTTTTAGCATATCTACTCTCCATCAAAACGCTATCAGAGAATCAACATCATACAGCTGTCACAGACACAGGAGGAGCATCTCTGATCCTGATCTTGTCTGTACAAGCCAAGGTGCGATAAAACAGTACGGACACTCTCTCCATTGATACCTTTGTTCTTCACACCTGTCTTTACAGTAGTTTTTGATGAAATTAACTTTACAGGTAGTAGGATTAGCTAATGGATAGTTTGGGGTTATTTTCTTTCCTTCCCTGCCTTTTACTGCCTCTGTGGTCTTACATACATTACACACAAATTATAACCATTTCTTGGTTATAATTTGAGCCTGGGTGCTGCTGTGACACTTCCCAGATGACTAAAGCTCATTAGAGTTGTATTATATGTTTATAATCACCTTAGCAGGCTAAGAAGGATCTCAATATATCAATATATGTAGTGTATCCTGGCCTGTTCCTTTGATATCTCTTCTTAGCTTGATGGGCATATCCTGACCTCTGAGACAAATTCTTCTGAATCCCACTAAGTTTACAGAGAACAAGGTATTTTCATAGGAAGGTGTAAAACTGGGGCCAGAAGAGACTTTTGGGTGACTCAGTGCACTCCCCTGGAATCACAAGCAGGCATATCGCTCAAATTCTTTCATAAACTTCTCAACATTTTTCATCTTGAAAGTAGGTTGGCCTTTCTGGGAAACCCAAAAGGGATTTGAAAGGGCAAAATATATCTGGAGCATTTGAGGATAGTGGCTGCACAGCTTTAGAATAGGAAGCTACATTCTATATGATGTTTGGCTTTGCTCCTGCCTTGAATGCAGCTGGAAATCTTGTAATTGGAAATTATAAAATAAGGACTTTAAGGGGAAACCCCTAAACTTTTCAAAACCTTCGTATCACTCCTTTCTTCTCCCAGCAGTTAATAAGGTTTTTTTCCCAATGAATGGTATCTTTTGGTCTCCATGAAAGGACCTCCAAAACATGACTTCTTTCTCCTTTCCACTCCCTACAAAATAAAAATTTTGTTTGTCAAAGAACAACAATGAGTCCCAGCAAAAAGAAAAAAAAGTCAGGGGTAAAATAGTCTCTGGAACATGAAGAAAAAACGGAGTTTTTACTTGGAGAAAGTTTTTGGGTTGAGTAATGAAGTAGAACATGGATATGTCTATGAAACAACAAGTCAAATGGTACTCAGTGTTGTTGCCATCACCAGTTCTTATGATGAGCAAGATGATTGTTATTTACAGGAAATTCAGAAAAAAAAGTTCAGAAATTAATCCTAATGTGCATTTTTAAAAACATCGGCAGATTCTTGCCTGGCCATTAGTTGAGTGCAGTACCATGACATGCAATTTACTTCTTTGTGATATTTTATTTTTCTTTTTGAGCTGTTCCATCATATCTTAATACATATGCTGGTTTCTGATTTCTTGCTGCTCCATCTCTTAGCTTATTTTTACTTGAAAGAAGAGAGTGGGAAATTTTTACAAACTGTAGTTCTGATTTTAGATATCTCGGAAGCCTGTTTTTTGCCTATGATGGTGGGACGGATGGGGCAGCTGCGTGTGATATATAAGAGTTAAAGAACACACAGTCATCACTTAACCATCAGCATCCACCTCCCGGGCACTCGGTCTAGCCACAGTTCTGTATGCACACAAATCTGTGCTGAAGTCAGGCATGAACATTAAGAGAGGTCCCTCAGCTTGTTCTGTGAATGTGAGAGGTTTAGGTGGGTTAAAGGGAGGCTTTTAGCTATTCCCTCTCCACTCTGTGCCTACAGGAAGCAGCATATGGAAGATGTCTGCTGCGTCAGTGTTCAGCTGTTAGTGCAGTTATAAATTTTTGGTACCTTTTGCCTTTTTAGCTCACCAGATGACTATAGTGCCTAATTCTTTAATTTTTATAAGGAATCAAATCCCAGGGGTCTTAAAGATGGGATGACAGGGAAGAAAGGGGCTCAGTCCTTTCACTTGCTGCCATTCAATTTTGAGAGCGTAGTCAGAAAAAATTCAGTTCTGGCTTACCTGAGGGGGGCCCTTGAACTAGTTTGCATTAAAATTTCCTGCTTTGCTCAAAAATGCTCCTAAGGAAATGTTAGAATAGTCAAAAAAATGCAGGTATTTATAAGAATAATTAGTTACATTCTGGTCACATCCGCTCCCTTGGCAGACCTCATGAGATACCCTCTGGCTGGGAAACTTTGCAATTCAGATCTCCCTTCGACAATGTGTAGCTGTAGCAGTGAGAAATCTAACTCTGAAAAAGTTGAGGCCATTAAAGACACTACTGTGATTGAAAATATTTACAAGCATGCTTTTGATATGGTTGTGCGCAACACAAGGGGTTATAAATATGTCTTTCTCTCTTCCCTCTGTCCTCTTCTACCCACGAGCTGGGGTCTGCTGTCAAGTCTCAGGCAGTATAGTCCCACAAGTATAGTTTAGACTTGCTTTCTTTGAGAAAGGGAGTTTGCGTTTTTTGTTGTTATTATTCTTTTTTTTTTTTTCCAAGTGGAAAGACAACAAGCACTGGAAGCTCTTCTGATAATAGGATCTTTGGAACCAATCCATCTGTTTCTGTTAATGTGCTACCCAAAAAATGGTCAATTTTAACAGCACTAACCACCAGCAAGGTCCAGAAGTCCTTTTCAATAATTACATACTTTTGGTCTTTAGAAAACACATTTGGTAGCCTGCTGACCCTAGAGGAATACTATTTTATAGAGGGAATCTTTACTAGCAGTAATTGGCCAGCTGGAAATTTCCCTTGGGCAAGTTTAAAACGCATCTTCTTTATCTACAATGGAAAAGAAGTTTATCCTATTATCCTCCCAGACATAAAGATGTACTTTAGCCTCACAGATAACTTTAAAAACATTCCCATTATAGAGAGCTCTGCTTATGGTTGGGAGGGCTCAATATGTTTAATAATTATCACACAGAGTGCATTTGCAGAAAAATGGGAATTTTGTGGCTTGGCAGTTCATGTATTTCTCAGCCAGATCTGCCATTTGCTGTCACATCTCTAGAATCTTTGCAGAATTTTAGTAAATAATTAAAATACCAGGTCTGACTCTCCACTCCATTACCAGCCTTTATAGTGCTGGCACTTCTCTGAGCATCTCACTTGTGGATATTATCTGTCGCCTCCTGGAGGAGGGGGTAAAGCACATAAAGGCCCTGGCTGGCAAATCAAACATTTCTAAAGAAAGTTTCAGATGGGAATAATAATTTTGAAGAGAAATACAGAGAAGAGGAACTAAAAAATAATTTCCTCATCATCTACAAGTCACCTCAAGGATAAATGATAATATCAGAAGAGAAACCGAGTTACTTTAATTTCAGCATGTGGTTTTAATGAAAAGTGTATTCTTTCCCCTGTATTGTCACAATTAGTTTCTAAGGGGATAATTGGAATCAAACATGATTGATTTCATGTAGGAAAGCAAGCAGCAGGGACAGATGAACTTCTGAGCCACAAAGCTGTTTTTTTTTTCTTTTCATTGTCATCAAGAATAGTAATTAAAAGGAGGCATACCTCACCCTCCTTCAAGATATGATATTTCAGCAGAAGTGTCCCTAAAATTAATGTTGTACAAGTTTTCTGCCAAGTCTCAGCATCTCTTTAACTTTTGAAGTCTCTCTTTTGTGCTGGCAACCAAATGCACGTTCCCTCCATTAACAGTAAGACCATTGATAAGAAAGACTGTCCACTGCCTGAGGCTGATGGGAGTAGGGAAGCCTGCTGGGACAGGGAGCACTCCTGCTGACCTGCTCTTTCACTCATGGCACTCATCCAAACGCAGGTTTGGGGTCTGCACTGATGCAGGGGCACGATGAAGGCTGCTCCGGCGCAGTCTCAAGAAGGAATTTTCATCAGCCAACATCATTCCATCATTTTCACCCAGACTACCCCCGAAACAAACCCAACCCATTTTAGCTGGTGTGTGTTCAGAGCTGTTCTCTAGACAGCTAAAAGAAGGGTGCATCTGTAGAGCAAAATGTTGCTGAAAAGGTTTGTAGAACTTGCAGGTATTTCAGGGAGTTTTACTTCGGATCAATTTAATGGTGTCCCCATAAGCCGAAAGCCTGTTAGCAGCTGGAGTGGATTGGTTTCATGCTAAAGGAGTTGAATCCACATGATCCAAGGCAATGTTGTGATGAAAATTAGAACTCTGGAAGTGGGGCTGACCAAGCAATTAACTCTGTTTTAACAAGATGGTTTACTGCAGATGTAGTCTCAGATACTGCCTTCTAGCAACAGACTACTGATGTGGACACTTAGTCTTCTCTTACATTTTGCTGTCTTAAAATGTTCTCCATTGAAAATTTTGGCCTTCCAGTTACACAGAGCTTGGAGATAAAGGGTCTCCTATCATGCATTCATGATGATCTTGCATTTGCCACACGGAAGGAAAAATTCCCCCACCATTTATTGTTATTAATAGCAACTGTTGGCAGTGCAATGGCAATTGCTATGTGAATTACTATGAAAGAAGGCATATCCATTATTGTAATTGTTTAGAAAACTGTAACTTTTGTTAAATAAGTCTTGAGGCAAGTTTGGAGAACATTTCTTGCTATTTTTAATCTAAATAAGTGTAATTTCAAGATCCAAGGGACCAAACCCCCTATTATTAACTTCCAGAAACATAAATTGTTTTGTCAAGTTATTAGTGGAACTGACAATTTGACAGCTTTTTGTAAACGCTGACATGACGTGTACATACTTAAGTGGTTTTACTCTGCAGGAAGTAGATTAATTCAGACTCCTTATTGCCCCACAAATTGTCATCTTAGGGAGATGGTTTATTAAATTTACCTGAACATGAAATTAAAATGTGAGTAATGTCTTCCTATTTGATATGTATAATTTGTGATAGTAGTGAGGGGTGTGTATTTTGAACATTATCTACAATGAGAATTTGGTTGCAATTAAGTTAAATAGAGGAGGAGGAAGCAATGGATATGGAAGGTATTACATGACTAGTTAGCTCTTGTAGTCTCAGAAATGGTAAATAATCTGGGAGGATCTGAGAGTTCTCTGGCTATTGAAACTGAGCTGTCTTTAGGGATGGTAAAGGAAAGATTGTCCTTCGAGGGCAGTTTCTGGAGACATTGACTCTCTGACATTTCTGCAGTGAAGTCTCTTCACATTCACAGTACTGACTTATGCTTTACTGTCCTAAACGTCTACTAGAAGAAAATTTTGATTGGACCCTACCAGATCCTTCTAATTTTATGGAGTTTTTAGCTATACTAGCCTGATAATGTCCAGAAGCAAGGCCAAAGATAGGGTAGTAAAATTCAGCTCTGCTGAACTAAAACTGATGATGCAGGTTCATCTCAGAACGAATCCTTGTACCAGTACTTAAACACATGTCCCTTTCATTTCCTTGATGGCTCAGAAGAGATTGTAAGTTACTACTCAGTTGTGTGGAAGACATTTACAAAGTAAAATCTTCTAGACAAACCTTAAAGGGAAAGGATTTAAATTTTGATGCAAAGGACAGAAATGAATGAATTAATGATTTGGAAAGCTTCTTAAAATGGTTAATGCAAAAACCTTCCTTTAATGCAATGTTCTGACTGAAAATTAGCATGCAGAAATCCAAGACAATTTGAAATTATAGTTCCCATAGATACTGTAACTCATCTAGGAATCCGGTCGGGCAGTCCTTGATAAAAGCGCATCTGTCTGTGTCTAATTTGGAATTTTGGAGATGGACACATTAACCCCTTAGTGGGATAAAGGTAGATAAAAACTTGGGATTTTAGCTGTCCTCATACTCCTTCAATAAGCATGACAGTGACTCAGCTAAATTTTACTGTCAAGATTAAACTCTGTCATCACCTGGACACATTATTGCAGGAAGAAAAGGCTTCTCACTTCAAATGAAGGAATCAAATTGTCTGCAGAGGGCTTGTGGGGGGACAGAGAAAGAAAAACCCAGAGATGCTGTGGGGATTTTCATGCTTCAAGTAGATGCGTACTGCAAAGTTATTCTTCTTGTCTGTCTTCTGCAAACCACAAACATCCTCTCTCTTGGGCAAGGTGATAACATGAGAACGAATAAACACCAGTTAACATTTCCCTGCCTGTGATCAGAGAAAGCTATCACTCAAAACTTTTAACTAACTGCAGCAGTGCCAGAAAAAAAAATAAAATTAACTATTAGATGTGTGTTTTAAGCAAAAGCATCTTCTGAGCCTTTGGAGACAAAATAAATCTTAGTATCCTGATGATAGTCTCTGAAATTTGGTGGTCTAGATAGTTCAGAGAAAATGGAATCTTCTATATTTGACAGCGTAATTATTATGCTCTGTCAGATTTATACAGCTCTTTCATAAGGAACACTTAATACTTCATACGGATATTACTTTTCCCATCAAATATCACTTTAGAAAAAGTTAATAATTTAGGAACTTTTATATTAAAAAATGGCTAATTCAACAGATGCATATGATATCATCATCAGACATTGCACGAAGCCACTAAAACTTTTCCTTTTTGCCTTGAAGTAGATCTGGTGTTTACGTCAGACTCTCCCAAGCTTGATGATCCTGAATTTCAAGAGTTTTTTAAGGCTATCATACAGAGGAGAGATGGTTGCTCCCTTCAGTATCATTTTGTCCTGAGATTCATGGCCAGCTTACTCTCTTTACACTTTCTTTGCCCTGATGTAGCTCTGCCCTCATTAGAAAAAATCCCAAACTAGTCTTCTCTTTAAGCCTTGATTTCAGGTTTATCCAAATTTCATTGGCACAAAAAAAATCTCCTGTAATATGTGTCATACTATTAATATTACTTGGAGAAGTAATAAAGTAAACCTTTAGTATAATTCTTAAAAACTTGAAAGCAGTGTTGGCTCCACTGTGAACACAACAAAGTTTTTTAACTAGTTCAAGCAGTGAGTATTTTCCCATTTTGGGAAAATGGATATGTAGCATAAAATGGAAGATTTGTGGGAGGGGAAAAAATTAAAACCAATTGAGGTATAATTAATTCAAATTGTTTTTTTATTCGTAAATGCATGCTGAATAGAAGCCTGGATGGCACTGCATCCTCAAAAGGTAAATATAAATTAAGACACTCTTTTTTTACTCAGCATACATGCACACACATGTACGTACTCAACATTTATATAGATGTAATAAGTATGCACATGAGCTTCTTCTCTCCTAATTTACCGGTCACCCTGAAGAAAACAAAGTGCTGTGAAGCCCTGTTGTTGGTGGAACCAGATTTGGAAGGAATAAATATCCAATGAGCAGTGTTTTAGGACATCACGTAGGCTCAAATCGCAGTCTGTGAAGTCAGAGGGAAATCTGGATAAGATTGAGTAAATAGAAGATTGCTTCTGAAGTGCCTTCCATGGAAGCTTAAATATTTCATCCTTGACATTGCAAATTGGAGTTCTTGCTCCATCAGGGACACCATTGCCAAGTATCCTCATTGAATCTCAAGGAAAAGAGCTGTAACACCACTTCATTTTTCACTAATCTATGGAAGAGTACAGCATATTAAGTGGAATTAAGGGATGCATGTCTCATCTTCCCATAGCAGGAAAATGGACACCCATCAGTCTGCGCCTTCTGCTGTGCACAGGCCATGATAGTTGAATTCAATACAGAAGATGTGCTGTGGTCCAGCTCATGCTGAATGCCACCAAGAGCCAAATGGACACATTTGATCAGCCTGGGGTGAGGGTCGTTGCTAATTGTCGCTGCTTTTGAAAACCCAAGTTGCTTTGTATCTCAGGAGGAGGCGAAGTAAATCACACATCACACAAAAGCTGGGTAGGTAAAGCAGTGAGAAGTAGGAGATTTTGGTAGACAAGACTTCCTTCAAGAGACATTTGAAAGTGTCTCTCTCCATTTACCAGGCTGGGAGCTTAAGCACTTACTTTCACAGTATTACCTTGCTCAGTACTTAAATTATGAATGACTTGAATTTTGCTGTGCTTTTTTAGGATCTATGAGTTGTATCAATAATGGAGTACAATACCTGAAATTTGTAGGGTTATGAATCATCTCTCTGGAGATAGCTCACTTGATTTGATTCAGAACTAAGGAATAACTTGAAATAAGGATCTTAACTGCCTGTGGTAAGCTAAGTGACTTTCCCACTTCTGTCCTGTTTGCTGCTAGGCCATAAACTAGCCTGGAAATCTGAATTATGGTAGGTGCTGATAGGCAAGCAGAGATCTATGTTCTTTGGGAAATGTGGCTCCAGGTGAAGGGAAGCTCCAGGAAAGAGGCATGTTGTCAGCTCACGGGGGCAGTATTTGCCACAACTGTGTGCACACTTACTGGCCTTTGGGCTGCACTAACCTCCCATCCCACCCCACAGTCACCACTGCTGATTTATGCCTTTCCAGCCACGTGCTGGGTCTTTCGGCATATTGTACTGCATTTCTCATTGCATTGCTTCACTTCAATCAGAAAAACGAGAGTAGCTGTGTACAATCAGAAGCAGCTGGGCAAACATGAAGTGCTGCTGCCTACAAAAAATTGCTTGCTTGAGTTGCAGTTGAGGGAGATGGCACTGACCTTGGTCTGTGTCCCTTTAAAGATGTGGAGTCACTGGATCTATAGGTTTGCTTCAGATACCAGCAGCAAAAAAAAGGACATTCTTCCAGAGCTATGAAACGCATTTACTAAGAGACTAAGCAGCATATCAAGCCTTGAAATATGTGGTCTAGTGAGTTTCTTAAGGATATTTGGCCAGCAGAGAAAACATTCAGTCATCCTAATCTTCAAGGATTGAGGAAAATTACTGTCAAGATGTGGAGGAAAATTGCAGGGTGAATCGAGCCCATCCTTCTACCTCGTGCCTTGGCTGGACAGAAATCTGCTCTTAGGAAGAGTCAGAGAGGCAACTGCTGACGCCAATAAGGGACCTTTGCCACTGAATCCAAGCCTGGGATACATCTTTGCTAGGTGGTGTTTTGCTTCACCAGACCAAGGGTTAAATCCAAATCACTGATAATGAAAATGTATCTATAAATATGCAGCGGTTATTGCTATGCTGACAACTTTTTTAATATCCTGCTATGATTAATTGACATGCTTATCTAACACTTGCTCTATTCTCATCTAAACATTTCATTCCTTCACTTTATGCCTGTTTCTTGATCCTGTGATGCATCACTGAGGCAAAGATTAAGAAAATTCTGTTATTCTGGAAATCAAAAGCTTTCCCCTCTTCTTTTCTCCTCTCTACCAAACCACAGTCGCATATGTAAAGGTTCTGCATGGGGATAAGGAGGGCTGGAAACCTTTGCATGTTACTCCATGGTTGTAGAGTCTATGTATCTACCTCCTGTATGGAAAAAAAGCATATGTTGTGCCAAAAAAAGAGAGCTCTTTGAGTGCATGGCTGAATCATCAGCGAGTTTCAGTAAGGGAACACCAGTTTCCAAAGCCAGCAGTACCACGTGTGTCACAGACACAACGCATTGCTGGACTGTTCTGTTGCCCACCCTGACTGCCAGGGATTGCACTTTCCAGGAGGCAGGAAGGACAAAAGAAGTAACAGACAGCAGTACAAACGGAAGATTTGTATTACAGGATTGGCATTTTTGGAAATGAAGTGTATAGTCTATCTTTTTGCAGTCAAGAAAGCAACTTTTTATTGGATGGCAAAGCATATGCTTCACTAGAATTCAGCTACACCAGTTCAAATAAAAAAGAAATATTTATAACTTCTAGGGGGGGAGGAATAAGTTAGCTTTTGAAATATTATAGTAAAATCATTTTTTCTCCATCTTGATTGGTATAGCATTTCTAATTTATGCTACAACTTTTTTTTTATTTTCATATTTTTATTATGATTTTCTATATTAGGAGTATACGAGGGGACTCATATGGGTTTGGCTGTGTTTGAACAGGATTCATACTAATACAGAAGGGGAGCTGGTATTTTTGTTTGTCTGCTTCGAGCATCTGAACATCCAAAATACACTGTTGTATTTCAACACATTGCACTGTTATCTCAATGTAAGACAGACCGTGGTTGTGTTGACCTGCTCACACATTGCCTTCAAGCAATGGAGCAAACTCAGTGTGGTTATGGTTTTGTCAGGAAAAACGAGCATAGTTGCATTTAGACTAATACCATAAAGTTACAGGTGAGTTCTTTTCTGCTGTATATTGGATCTGTGTCCAAAAGCTTTCACTGTTTTTTTTGAATGTGGAGTACCACGTTGCAGAGATACTTTCAATTCAATATGTGGATCAGATAGTTGTCCTTTGAGACACAGTTCTGGTTCCTGCCATGGGATTCTTTGTTAAGGCTTCTGTGGCACTGTCAGTTGAGTGGGATTGTGCATTTCAAGATTGTTTCTGTTAGGCTAAAGCAAATGTTTTAACAAGCGATGCCAGACCGGTAGTGCAGTCTGAGCTGGAACTGGCTTTCCCACAGCTGCAACTTAGCAATTTGCTGCATCTGTGGATGCGAGCAGAGACACAGTAACAGCCCCCAAGGATGCTCTCAGCACAGCCCAAGTCAGTGAGTTAGTTCAAGTTCAGTTACAGCAGACCTGTTTCCTCCCATAACCGGGGTGAGCCAGAACTCAGCATCCCAATTACTGGGTGCCAGTGGGAGGTGGGAATCCAAAGTGCAATACGTTGGCTTGCAAAAGTGTGAAGAGGTTCTGTGACTCCTTAAATCAGCTCACTGAGAGCTGATGCCATGGCATAAAGGAAAGAAATGTCAGTCTGATACTGGCCTAACCTATTTCTGGTTGGAGAACCAGGGGGTGTTATGAAAACATCAAGCAAATAACCATGCGTAGCTATTGATTTCTTCTTTTCGATTTTCACTTTTCTTTCCCCCCTCTCTGCAATAGCTTCTTTGAATCTGCTTGGGGACAGTATGACTTCGTGGAGAAAGGGAACATGCCAAAACAAAAGAAAACATGAAATGCTGCGGAGATGAGTGCAGAACTCCCTGGGGTTTTATTAAATAAGTAAATGACTTGAATGTGAGCAGCTAAAAGGTAAATTCTCAAGTCAGAGATGATGAAAAAAAGAAAAAAGAAAAAAAACAAACAAAAACCCCACCTCACGTAGGAATGAATAATTGAAATTTTGCAACAGGCATATGAAAAACTGAATTCCAGATTAACTCCAATGGCTGCAGTTTGGAAAGCAGCTTAATATAGATAACAGCAGAATAAGAAGATGCAGCAATATGAAGGAAAAAAAACAGGTACATTTCAGAAGAAAGAATGTTGAAAGCTGCATACTGAAAAGGGAAGGGACTTGGGAGTTTAACTGAAGGGAAAAAGTAAGGTAAAAAAATAAAAAGGCACCCTGTATTCAGGTGCATTTCAGGATACCATAAGTATTCTAAGCAATCTTGTAAGAGAAATGTTGTATAAATCAAAGAAGGTAGTGTTATTGCTAGAAGGCTTGGGGAACGAGGGCCTTGCTCACAGCCGTGTTCAGGTTTGAGGAATAAAATTGAGAAAACATGTAATCACTGTTGAAGGGAAAGCAGTGCTGAGCAATCACAGATTAGTCCTGATTTCCAAGATTCAACTACACTAAAAAGAGTAAGAAAAGTCAGACTTATTTCTCCCTGATAAAGATAAGAGCTCTATGGGGACCTACACATTTCTGATAGAATCACCAAAGAAGCCTGAGAAAATGTGATCCAATTATATTATTTAAATAACCAGCAAGTGGGAATGTTCGGCTGGGTGTGTGTCGAAAGGGAATTTCAAGCGAAAGCCTTGGATTTCAGAATTAAATTGGCAAAATCAGAATATTACTTTGTGATGGGGCGGATCAGAGAGAGAAAGAGAACTATGGCGCTCAAGAGTAAGAATGAACAAGTCTTTCTCAACCTAACAAAACCGTCCTTATTGGTCATAAAAATAAGACAACAGTGACCAGATGGAGACTCATTGGAGGCAAAAGCTGCATGTGGTTCCTTGCACCTCTCCATTCACACCTTACTTTGCAATGTTTTTTCTTGGTGTGTCCAAATTCACCTACCTAAACGATTCCTAAAAATCACAGCGTACTGCATGGTGGAAACGTAGAGAAATCAGCGATTTATTTTGTATATAACTTCAGAACTGTGTGCAAAAAATATCATTGCTCTCTTTTGTTCTTCCCTTTTGTTTTCACCCTTTGTGTGTGTGTGTGTGTCTGTGTGTGTGTGTGTCTGTGTGTGTGTGAACAACTGTAGCTTGGTACAGGTGCAGAGGGAATAGAGGATGGAAATGTAATCTGGAAGAAGCTGTGAGGGCATGAAGGACCTGGTGAGAAGTGAGTGGTATCATCTGTTGTTGTTGTTCCAAGCAGCCATAGCATAAGTGACATGTGTTTCTTTCGAAAAAGTTTCTCCTATCCCATCTGTTGGCCATATGGGTGAAAAACATGGTTTTCAGCATGCCCACACCTACTCACTGGCCAACAATCTGTCCTGGCCTAAACATGGCTGCTGACTGTGCCATAGCAAATTGTTCTTCTTAGAAACAACCAAAGGAATCTCTGCCTGTGAGATGGGCTTTAGGAAAAATTTGAGAAAAATGAACATATGCAGCAATCTATTTTGAGCCAGTGGGATTCTTTAGCTTGCCTCGCCGCTCTTTCAGGGGATAGAAAGAGAAATTGTGCTGGATTTTCAGCCAACTGGATCAATTGAGATAGTTTTTTGAAAAGGGCCTGTGCAGAGACTTGGTATAAACTAGGCTGGCCCCATTCCAGTTTAGAAGAAACCAAAAATGGCTTATATCTTAAAGTCCATCTCCGATTTTACACTGGATCCATATGCATTGATTTGATGCATTGGAAAGGCTTCTTTAGGTGTGAATTTGCCTTGCATTTTTATGTCTCTGATACGCACTGGAGAGCAGTGCTGGTGTCCCCAGAGTGGTATTCTTCTTGGTAGAGCCACAGCTGAAGCACACACTTGAGCACCATCACAAGTCCCCACATTCCTGATGGATCCGTGCCCTCCATCAGGTAGCTCTCTCCATATGCATACTGTACATCTGGGAAACCCAGCTGACAGGAAACTTCGCTGCAATCAGCACAATGCAGAACTGTGTGTACGTATGTTCTGTATGTTCCAGAGTTGTAATGGATTTCGTCAAACTAAACTCTCCTCCTTCCCTCTTTCTATTTCACCAGGATGTGGCGTTCCTGCTGAGACCAGGGCTTTCTGGAAGGAGGTGCAGCCATTCACATGGCACAGAGACAATCACCAAAATCCCTAATTGTGTGCCTAGAGAACGAATCTGAAGACCTGATCCGAACATGATTAATGTACTGGGAAAAAGCATTTTACAAATCCTTACTCACTTGGTTGGGTTTTTCCTCTTGAGGTTTGGACCTTGACCTAATTTAGCAGTGATGCTTTTCTCCTAAGTATCAAATAGTGCTTTTCACAGTTGATATACTTTACGTGTTTCTTTCAGTCTGGAGAAAGTATATTCCCATTTACAGGGTAAAAGTTTGAGTTCTCCTAATAGTGGCTTTTTTGTAATTGTCATCTGTGGACGTAATGTTTTTAGAAAAGTTGTTCTCCCAGCATGAAAATGTCATTGTGATTTTCAGAGACATTACAATTTTAAGTTTACGACTAAATAAATCACTTCAGTCTTTATAAGCTGCAAGTCACCAGGCAAGTGATCTCTAATGTCTTATGCATTCAAAAGCAAAAAGGACTGAGAACAGAGTCTAAAATCTACAATTTGATCATGTTTGGAACACGAACAACACAGCTTAAATATGAGGCTTGGGGCCCAGCAAACCTTGACTGTAATGCTGTTATCTTGCTTCAAAAGCTGTAGCAATCAGGAGAGACTTGTACAATGAAAAGCAGTTATCAAGGAAGAAGCTTCTTCAGCTGACGCTCAGTTTGAGAGTCTGAATCTACTAATTCTCTTCCGGACTATCTTCAGCTATTTCATGCTGCATTTCAGAGAGTTGTTTCTTGCTGCCTCCATTAGATGTGCTCCTGCTTTTTTTCAGGAAAAAGAAAAGTAAAATATCAGTCAGGCTTTGCAGAATGCTTCTTATGCTATGAAGTTGTACATCTCCATATGCAAGATTTGGAAGTCCCTGGATAGTAAGTAGTCTGAATCACTCATTATTCTCTTAATCATAGATGCAAACTGCAGGTGCCTGAATTCAGCAAAAGATGCACTTGTGTATGCTCTAAATACAACTCTAAGTGGCTATAAAATGTCAGTATTCCCTACCAAGGAAGTATGGAATAATATATGAAATGGAATAACACTTTGGTGATTCTACTCATTTCTGGACTTCAGGTGATATTTTTTTTTCAGGGTTACATGAAAGTTAGTGTGTGGTTAGGAATATATTATTGCTGTTGGAAGCAATAATTGCTGTTGGAAGCAAATTATCTCACTGAGTCTGCATGCATGAAGTTGTTTTCCTCTCTGTTTTAAGGTGTGCAGAAGTCTGTTTTGCCAGAACAAAGGGAATGCTGCTTCTCTGCATTATTTCAAATAAATCCAGAGTCCCTGTTTGCTACCAGTCATCCTCCAGCACTATAGAGGTGTTATGATCCAGTTATTAAAATTATTAGAAATGCCTCTGCCCAAATTAAGGTGCAAATGAGACCATATGCCAAAGTTAATAGTATGGATTTCATATAATAGTAAATATGAGAGAGAAAGAAATAGAAAAAGAGGTGGGTGGAGAGAAAGAGAGTGGCAGAGACCGATTAAGTAGAAAATATCACCGCTCAGTGGATCCAGTAGTCTCCCATTGATCTCTCCATCAGGTCTTGGTGTTGAGGGTCCCTCAAAAACATAGGGTTCAATGGATTAATATATGTTTGGGCCAGGTGGGAGCACTCAGATACCTCCCCTGGCAGGGGTAAGTTTGACAGAGTCTCTCACAACAGACTCTGGATCTGTTGCATCCCTTCGTATCACGAGAGAGCTCTGCTGCAAGGCCTCAGCGTTGAGTCTGGGGAGCGCTTTGGGGGTCTTTGATGGGTTAGGGCACCTCCTCAGCTGCCCCTCCTGTGAATGTCCTGTGGATGTGGCCTTCCCGGGGTGGGGGGGTTTCACAGCTGAGCCAGAGGTTATGCCACACAACCAAACCTCTCCTCCTCCGTTCTTGGTGGGTTGTGGGGGAGGAAGTCCTTGCAAATCCGGTCTCAGCAGAAAAGCCTTTGGGCTATGGCCTCCCCCAGCCCAAACCCAGCCAGGGATGATTTTCAGGACAGCTGCTGGGTTTGGCTTTCTCGTGGAGTCATTCTTCTCCCTCAGCCTCGTCTGCTTTTTCCTAGACCTGAGGTGACTGAACAACAGTGGCACTTTTATCGTATCTCAAGTTCCCTTAGGCAGATGAACTCGCAGTCCAAGGTTCCTCTCTGGAGGCATATTCAGGGTGGGGTGGGCTTGGGTGGTCTCAGCTTCTTTATACGGTTTTGCCATAATGGGCAAAAGTCCTTCATAAAAATGTTTAAGCCATGAACCATAACATTGACAGGAGGTAGGCTGGTGCTTTGGATGTGCCTGACCCTTCCTTTTAGGCAGCAAGATATCCTGCAAATCCCAGCTATTTAAGGTGGGTGAAAGAGGAGTGTTCTCAGGTGGCAGAGCAAACCTTCATAGTACTCCGCTGCTAATGACTTTTGGGAGCTGTATCTTGGGAGTGTTGCCTTGACCTTTTGTTATCTCCCCACAGAAAAGCAAATAAATTGCCCTTAAAGGTCAACTTAGAAGGAAGCAAGAGAAGGGCTAAAATGGGCAACACCACATCCTGGTGCTCCTTCTTGGTCTGGATTTGCATACTTAAAATCACCAGGATGTTTTTTTCTAAGAGAGAAGCTATCAGTGTCAGAGTCCTAATGACAGCGAGGTCATAGCAAAATCTGGAATTCAGATTTTGGTTTTGAAAAGAGATGAAACCAAAGGAAGGTTTGAAGCAGATGAAATCTGTCAGGAAGCACAAGAGCTATTTCCAACAGTCTCTTTCCTTTTTTTTTCTCCCTCCGGTTACCCTGCAGACTGGTGCACTCTTCACAACAAGGGAAACATTTTTCTAGGTTGTTAACTAACATTATGAACATATTTCCTTCTGGTGGAACGTGAGATTTTATTGCTGTTACTCCCTGATGCACAAACAAGACTGTGAAGTGAAAAAAAAAATCCCATCATAATAAAACAGATTTATTAAACTGGGGCTATTTGCTTGCAGACTGAAGCTGAAATTAGAAAAGGCCTCATTCCCTCGGATAACCTGGTTCTGAGACATGCCTTTTATTAAAAACACCTACACAGTCCTCTCTTGCAGTAGAGTAAGTAAAAAATAAAAACAAACAAAAAAACCCCCCAAAACCCAAACAAACAAAGAAAGTATTCAGGGTGAAAGTAACCATGCCTTGCACACTAGCTAGTCATACTTTCATGGGAGAAGAATCATTAATTAAGGATCATCTTTGCTTATCTGCTCTTGGTGTTTCTTTGCAGTCCTGTCTCCTCGGGTGCTCTGATGTGGTTGAGATGTTCTGTGTGGTCATACTGAGATATATCCACCTAGCATATATGTAGTCCTCAACTAAGAAAATATTAAAAGTCCATGAGTTCTGTTGAAACACCTGGAAACAGGAGTTTTGGTGTTGTTACCCCCTGCCAGTAATGGCTGCTAAATAATAGGGAGACTGTTAAATACTTTGAGACCTCCTCAGTTCTCTCCATTGTCCTGCCACTTCTGCATGATCCTCAGCAAACATGTCTGTATTTAAAAAAGTTTTGTAAAGCACTTTTCTTACTTTATTCCGTTCTTATTTCATGCGATGTTTTTTCCTGGTCATTACTTAATAAATCAGGCATTTGTTTTGATTTAGAAGATTTTTGCACAATGAAAGCTTGGTCCTCGTGTTGTGGGTGCTTCCCAGTGGCAGAGATGCCCTATGGATCTGTTTGGAGAAAGATTTGGGATTTATGAGCCCACTTTCATTCTTTATAACCGAATAAGCTGGCATTTAGAATGGGCTGCACAGGTGACAACTGATGTGGCCTGGGTCCAAAGGAAATTCGTGGCTATCTTATGCCTTTTCTACCCCTAAAAGTCCATCAAAGCTGGAGGCAACTGTTGTAATATACTTTGGAGGCTTGTCAAATATCTACCCACACCACCTAATAGAAACACTGTATGCTCTCGTCTTCCCAAAGTCCAGATGCCTTCTGCTTGGGTTGCACGTGGTTAACAATTAGGGTTATTTCTTAAGTGAATGAGATATTGCAGGGCCTTACAGCATGGAAGAGGTGTCACCCAGGGGTGTTAAAGTGCCATCTGTAGAGTGAGAGGCTGAGGCTCAAAGCTGTTTGGGGAATGTCAGGGACACACAGTGCCTTGGTTTAGGAGGCGATAAAGACCACAGAATTTGGGAAGGTTTGTGGTGCAGGCCAGCAATGAGAGTCAGCCCAAATTTCTCCTGTATGAGTGTGAAGAATATCCTCTATAGTGCCACTGTGTTGCCATTTCAGAGAGGCAGAAATTTAGCCTGTAGTTCCTTTTCCTCAAGGAAAGGAGCCCTCCTGTTCCTCAAGAGCTGCATCCTCATCCTCCAATCTTAGCTACATTTCATTTCTCTAGTTAGCTAAATGCTTTGGGAAACATATGTCTGAGTCAATGAAGGTTAACAGGATCAGATCCTCAGCTGGTGTCAGGCAGCATTGCTCCATCATCATTGAAGAAATGGCACCAATTTAAGTTTATTCTATTGTATTTCTCCCGAGGACTAGTATCAGTAATGGGTTTGTGCTCATTAAATGGTGTCTTCCTGACTCTGCTTTTCTCTGCTCCTGTGGAAATACATCAGTTTAAAAGTTCAGTGCCTGTAAAATAGAATGTGCAAGGCAGCTGTTCTCTGAATGGAAAATTATCTGGTTTGTTGCAGGAATGCATATGTAAATCACTGTTGGGAAACACTGTGTTAAAACTTATTGTTACCAAATCCTCCACATTCTGAATGGGAAACTTTGTTAACTGAGGAACTATTTTCCCTTGGCATTTTCTAAGAGGGTCCTAAAGACGTCAAGAGGAGGGAAGTGGGTGTGATGAATTTTATAACAATGAGTCATTTTAGCTCTGGGACAATTTTTGATAGGCATAGATGGTTCCTTGCCATTCCAGGAGGAATTCAGACTCCATCTGAATCGGTTTTACCAGTGGCCAGGACAGACAGTTCCTTGCTTGGAGATCTCAGGCTCTGGGTCCCTGTGGTGGGAGGTGATGGCAGTCAGTGTGGTACAGACTGAATGTGGGAGGTGAGAGCTCAGCAAAAAAAAATGAAGGAAGAGCCAGACTGGTTTGCTGCTGTCATCTCACTCCGAGTAGCCAAGTGGCCTTGATTTGGCTCAGCTAATACCGGAGCGTACGTTTTCTCTTAAAGCCTCTTACAAAGAATCCTCCACTGTCCTAAATGGCTCAGCGTTCCCCAGGGCATGAGCCACTCAGGAAGGGGTGTCCTCTCCTAGGTGTCTCCAGGAGATCACATTATATTAATCTATGTTGGTGCCATGGGGAAACATAAGTTTCTCCTCAGGGCTCTGTTAAAATTCAAGAATCCTTCATTTAAGAGAAGTTAGTGGGATAACCACCAGTTCAGCCAATGCTGCTCCGTGATCAAAGTAGAATTTAAATAGCAGTTTGGTGTGGCAAAACTAGGCCAAGATCAATGTATGGCATATATTAAACTCTGGGCAGAAATCACAGTTGCTTTTCCAGTCCTTATCTTTGCACTTCTGACCACATTTTTTCCAGACCTGGAAAAAGAAAGATGTCTGACCAGAAGATGAGAGCTCTCTCCAGGAGTCAATCTGAATTGTTCTGAGTGCCCTGCAGTGCTCCTGCACATATGTATCATCTCTGTGCCTCTCTTATGCATAACGGGAAAACTCTGGGGTTTAAATTAGGTGAACTATTTTTGCTTTGCCATTTTAAATGTTTGATGGCATAGTGTTGCTTATTATATTTGTATCCTTTGCATTGTTGGGTTTCTGTGGCATTCAGATTTGTTTTCCGGTTTTCTAGGTTCATTTTTGGTTTGTGTTTTTTTCATGTGACTCTCTGCCTGTCATGATATTTCAATTATTCACAACCACTGCTATAACACAAGACATCTAATCGACCATTATTCTCTTGACATTGTTTATGCTACAGATGCCTAAGTCTTTCTGGATGCTAATGCGGAACAAGATCTGACATCAGACTTTTCATAGTCACAGAACCTTCCTTGTTCCCACGATCTATTCTAAATTGAGACAATTTTAGAAAATTATCTTTCACCTATTTTCACACTTAGTCACTGTGAACGCCTAAAATCTATTCTGCCTCACTTTCAGATTAAACGCTAAACACAATCATAAACCTAGGTGAAATCTCTTACTTGCCTTAAAGCAAAACCATGACAAACTTTGTCTTACTTTTAAGAGGGGAACTGAGTGTCTTGTAGCGCTCTTGACAGGTATACACTTTACAACTATGGAAACAGACAGCAAGCTTCTTCATATATTCATGTGCTTCCCAATTCTAGTAGCACTTATCAGAAAGCGGTACACGGAAACCAGAAACAGGTGATGACAGCAAAAAAATCTCCCTGCTGACATGAGCACCTCCCCACCATCTGGAAAGGCACAGCAATAGCATGCCAATGTTGAGTACGTGTTTATGTGTGCTGTGCCACAGACGCAGACATCAGGTCTCTTCCAGGTGGAGATTCTCTGCAGAAGTTCCCTAAACTTGAGGGAATTGTGCTCAGGTAAAAAAGGTCTGAGTGAGCACAGGACTGATGTGGGGATCTGACAGCAGCCAGGGCATGTACTAAAAGTCTAAGCCCAGCACTGCTCCTCTCGCCTGGATGGCCCTTTTTAATGTCACCGACTGACTCCTGTTGGTTTATGTAGTAGACAGCACCCATTTTATTTATTTCTCTTCACTTACATATTGTTGTACATTTTAGAAATAACAGAGTGACTGGTTGACTTTGGGAGAAGGAAATGTTGCCCCATCCTGCAGGAGCAGTTGAAAGATGGTCACAGACCTCACGACAGGGTAGGAAAGAGAGACCCCCCTGTCAAGCATCCGCAGAGCCAGGAACACTGTTCAGCAGTGGGGACAGCTGGGCATGGACACCCAAACAGAAGGAGAAATGCCCCAGGAAACAGGTAGGACTTCTATGAATTTATTGTGCCCCAGAGGGCCACTGAGCTGACAGCAGCCAAGCTGACAATAGGCTTTGCCTCTGTCCTCCAGCATCTGAAATGCTCCAGGCTGTAAAACTTTCTAACGCTCCTTTCTCATCAAGTCACTTTAGGTTACCCCTTCTTTACAAAATTATTTTATCTAATAAAACCTGGCTTTTTGGTTTAAAAGCATTTAGGAGAACTTGTGAAGAAAACAATGACGCTGATGGACGGGATGTTCTGTGGCTCTGCTCGGTACCGAGGGGGGGTTTGGGTACGGGCAGTGAACAGGAAGGAGAGCTAAACGCTCCACTGAGGGCTGCAGCTCTGCGTGGGCAAACCACGGGATGCTGCTGCAGTCATGCGGAATCGCAGGAGTTATTCAGAAACTTTCTCACATGGATGACTCCTGGCTGCTTTTCTTAAAGTGTGAATCATAAAGTCCTTCTTGAAATAGGTACCAGTCATCATAAACATTGTCAAGAGAGTGCAGGGAAATACTGAGATCACTAGAAAGAGGAAAAACTTGTCTGTGTAAATCATACGCAGTCCCGCCTGTTCTCAGATCCAGGTGATTTTTATGCAGTTAGAGATAGAGGAAGTGGGGGGAGAGAGCACTGAGAAGATTTTGGCATGAATTTCGATCATCTGTCTCTAGTTTCCAGCAGTGTGTTGTCACAGATGCAACTTTAATAACACCTTCTATAAGATGACACAAGGGCAGGTCTCCTTTCCTCCCTCTGTTCCCTTAAATTTCAGCAACAGTTGCTGTACTTAAATCCTGCTCCCGTTTTTATAACAGTGAAACATCCTACCTCCTTCTGGCTAATTGGTGCTCTAGCAGCAGGAGATCGGGTGCCAAGGCAGCAGAATTCCCTGCCTGTTCAGCATCTGCAGGCTGCTCACACACGGAATGTCAATATGAAGTTTAAACATTTTTAAAGTGAGTCTAGATAGTAATTGGTTGAAGTACATACAGGAATACCAAAGCTTATATAGTACCATGGTTTCACTAAAAGTTGTCGTCCTCTTAGAAACAATCATAAAATCATATTAAAATAAAAGATTATAAATTGAAATTTCAGAATTGGTAACTGTTGGTACATTTCTGAGACAAGCACAATGTTCTCTGAGAGGCTATTTTTCCAAATGAAGTGTCCCATACTCCTACTTTAACAAATGCATGTATGTATTCACACTGTCCAGAAACTTTCTCTGTTTTAGTGTAAGTTCAAGATTTGCTTTTTGTCATCTTTTCTGGGTAACGTGCTCTCAGGATCCTCCAGATATTGAGGACTAATATAGGCAGGCCATCATAGCAGCCAAGCAATCTCCCTCCATTCTTCAGGAAACTGCTTCTTCCTGAGCCCCAGACAGGGTGCTGGATCCGTGAGAAATCAGGGAATCCAGGGATTCAGTCTCAAATCATAGTTCACCTCTGATCTGAAACCCCTTAGCTACATCCCCAGTGCACTGAAATCCATCAGGAATATCCTCTGATCCCCTGTCACCTTTTATCCTGTTAATGGGGAGGGAGCCGTGACAGGGGACAAATTGAATTGGAAGGCTATGCTTGTGGGAATGGTTTATAGACAAGAAGATGGATGTCATCTAATCAACCCACAATAAGTTCCCGCCCGCCTCACGCTGTGTTGTTCTTTTGCTGTCCTCTCTCGTTCATTCCCATTATCACCCAGGGCATCCCTTTCCTCTTCTGCGCTCCCGGCTCCTGAAAACCCAATCTGCATTTAGTAAAAAAGGGACGAAATGAGTTCTCATCCACCTGACTGACACTTTGGGTTTGAAATGAGAAAGCCTCTGTTGTTGATGCAGTGCCCAATTTAAAGCAATATCACCTGTCAGTTTGATAAAAGGCACGGAGAAAATATCCCATCCCGGCCAAGGGGGGAAAAAGTGTCATCTAAAATAAATTCGAGCCTTAGGGAAAAAAATACACACAAACAAATGGCTGGGGATTGTTTTTACGGTTCTATTCGCTGAGGCGAGTCGTCAAAACATAAATTACTGCTTATTTGTGACAAACAGAATGGCCAGGAATGAAGGTTTCAGGACAGCAAAGATACAAACTTGCTTGTGGAGCTTTTGTTTCCGTATCCATTGAAATGTGCTGTGTGAAAAGTCTGTTTGCGGAACTTTGGGCTTGGCTTTCTTGGCGCTCTGATCTTTATTTCTGTGAAAAAATAAGCCGATGTATTTATCTTTTGCCTTTGTCCTCCTGAGCTTTTGCTCATGTTTCAGCTTATAGAAATGCAAACAGTGTCCTGCTTGTTTGGTTTTTAAATAAGCATCTTGCTCAATCCTTTGGGTCTTTGTTGCACTGCGTGTCAGTGCTGCAGGAGAGCTGCTTCACAGAGAGGGGTTGTGACTCTGGAGCTGGTGCTGTTGGCTTATGAACACTCTTTTCACCTCCAGTTGCAGACTATGACACAAAAGGCTTTACTGCTTCAAGACTGTCCTCTACCCCATTTGAAACGGATCTTGTCACCACCATCCAGCAGTCATTGCTATCCTATACCTAAGGTTTGGAGAATTTTCCACCCAGACGAAATGCAGCAATTTCTCTGGGCAGGAAAGCTGCAAGGAACTTGTCTGTGGATAGCAGAATGGGGGTAAATGCTGGTGAAGGTGATGTTGTGTAGCAGAATGCCCATCACAGAGGTGAATCCCCTAGTCTGGGCCCAGCTGATCTGTCCATTTAGCCAGAGTAATTGCCCAAGGCAAAAGAAGCACAAAACCCACAAAAAGCTTCTGGGAGTTGACAGATCCATCAGCGTTTAGTCAGTTCTCCGCGACTTGACTTGGCCAGAGTGTTGCAGTGGAACACAAAATATCGATGAGATAAATAAACAAGTATGTGGTGTTCTGCAATACCTGAAATCATCATCCAGGAAGTTGTCATCTCCCTTGAGCTGGCCAGTAAGGAGGGGAAAAATTTGCTGAAGGCCTAAGAAACTGATGCAGGAGAACACTGTAAAGACATCTGTGAGATGCTAGGCAACATATCAAGCAGCAGTAAAGCCCATATTGAGCTCAATAACACCTGTGAAGACAGTTTGAAAGCCACGCAGCTCGTGGGAATAACTCACATCAGGGGTTGCCAGATGTGTGGAACCTGTGAATCAAAGGCAGGTGTTAAATATAATCATGGCTCTCTCGCCTTCAGGGTTTAAGTTTTGCTCCAAAGCCAGTTTGAATCTGATTTCAGAGGAAGGCTTTTACTCACTCTGTAATGCATTGCAATATCCAGCAGGTAGAACTCATTGAGGAAAATTGCTTCCCACAATGATATATAGGATCATTCAGTCACATCTCTGTGCTATTTAGGGGAAATTATCCATGGGATTGTGTCATTAGTTTAAAAGCTGCCTCGATTGTTTTTCTGTCAGGATAATTTTAAGCCACGCAAGAGTATTAGTTGGAAAAACATACTTTAAAAAGAGTCTAATTTCTTCCATACTGCTCAAATTTAGTTTTAAGGTAATATTTTCCTCTTCATTTCTAACAACTCTATTGAGGAGTGGAGAGAAGAGTCTGAGTTGGCCAGTGACTTTCTGAATACAGCTACCCTCTGTTAATCAGGTGCTCAGCTTTCATGGGCTTATACTTCAGCCACTGGCCTTGTCTGCCCTTGCTACATCAAAAGGAGCACAGCTTTGAAAATTTCCAACCACAGCTCTAACTAACGGCAAAATCCATGAAATAACAAAGTGCTGGCAAAGGAGAGACCCTGTTCACATTAATCAGTAATGTGAGCTGTTTCCACGGGAATTTGTTTAATCTAAAGTCTCTGGAGAGAGTCAAAAAGGAAATTTAGAATAAATGATGGAACTATTCAAAACCAGAGATGCTTAACTACAAATAGAATTGTTGGAGCATTGACGAGTTGAGAGTTGGTGGAAATCAACTTTCTCTTAGGGAAAAGTTCTGTACATCAAAGAGAAAAACTGAATTGATAATAATGGTAAATAGCAATGTAAGCTAAAGACTGAAAGGAAGACAACAAAGGCACATATGAAGGCATGAAGGGAATTCCCACGTGACCTTTGGCAAGTCACTTTAGCTTTCAGCAATAAAATGAGGTATCACAGCCATGATGCTCAAATGGGATGTAGGGGAAAAACGATAATGAGCTTGAAGGGTACGAGTACTCTGACAGTGAGTGCTCTCTGCTGCACCTCAGAATGCTCAGAATGTAGCTTCTGTCTTTAGATCAAGCCTGTTTACTGAGCTTTTCATAACTGGTTTCTCCCTTGAAATTTGGATGCACGTTAAGACAACACAGCCAAGCAGTCTGCCCTGGGATGAGTGACCTGGACTGGCAGCTGCTGTAAGAGCAGGCAGGCTAGGATCAAAAAATTTGCATGCTTTTTTAGTCACAGTGATCTTGAGGCACCTGTCAGGACCAGCAGCCTCAGCAATGCAAAAATGCATTGTACTAAGGGCTGTAAGGGCAGATATTGAACAGGGATAACTCTATTTCCTCCACAACAAAGCAGGATTGAACTTTTCTCGTGATAGACCAGCTGCACTTGTTTGCTCTTTTATGAGCAATGGTTCTTGATAAGCCTGAATGTCTCCATATAAATAGAAATAATTCAAACATTTCTAGACCCAAAACTGCTTTTTCAGTTCAATTGTAAATTATATTTTTCTGTTTGAATCCATAAGAACTGTCCAAAGTGGGGTGATGATGCATGTTCGGTTAGCAAAAAGATGTAGCTAGAGGTATCACAGCCCACTTGTATCACAAAGAAAGAAAGAGAGCATTTGAAGTTGTCCTTGGGCTCACTTGCTTTCCACCAGAGGGAAAATGTGACACCATCATGCACTACTGGCATGTGAATGCTTCTTGAATTAAGTCTAGGATAGAACAGCAGCACCAACCTATGGAGTTTGAAACATACACTAAGATCAAGGAACTATGATGGGAGGAGCATTTTCTTGTGCCTTTATAGTTTTTCAGCAAAAGATACTCCGTAGTTAGTAGAAATGCTCCTTCTTTCTGTCTTCTAATGTTATCCCTCAGCATTCAGGAGGATCGAAAGGCATTGGTCTTAAAGGAAACGTCTCTTTGAAATGGATGTCATAAATCAGAGCAATATCCAGCGACAAAACATTTAAAAGCATTAAATTTATATGACCCAAAGGACACATTTATAGAACTATGCACAGAGTCAAATTTTCAGAGCCAACTCCAAGGTGTGCCTCAAACCACCTTAAGGTGCCAAACAAATATTTGGATGTGAACAGTACCGAAGAATAGTTGGAGTCTGAAAAGATTCTGACACCAGAGACTGTGGAATCTATTTTATTAAAGGGCTTCTCCAAACCTTTGGATTTGTTTGGATTTGGGTTAAATAAGATTTTTGCAACATAAGACATTCTATGATTAGAAGGGATGGGATGCAAATGCTGTCTACCCAGAGTTTGGATTTTATGCAGCTGGAAAGTAAGGCTATCCATGATTTTGTCTTCCCTAGACTTCGCTCTCTTCTGTTGCCAGTTACCGTTACAGTAAGCTTAGAAGGGATTTAGTTGCCTAAACGAGTGTATTGCGCCCTTTGAGATGTCCTAGAAAATACTCTATCCATAAGAACACGTCTAACAGGTGAGAAACTCATACCTGGCAGCCCTGTGCATGCTCAACTCACCAGCTTCTAGCAACTGACTTATCCCCTCTCTATGTACTGTTGAAATTAAATCGTGTTCCCCCACATTCTAAACCCACAGATCCTGACAAAAGCATGAATCCCTGTCCCCACAGCCAGCGGTGGCAGTCAGCAAGCTCTTACAAGGAAAGAAGTTCTGCCCAAGGACAGAGACATTACAAATACTAAATCTGAATGTCCCCTAAATAGAAGCTCTGAGTGAAAACAGCAAAAAATGTCAAGACATCCCCAGTTCTGTGTAAGCTGGATGTTGCCAATTACGTCAGAGTTCAGTTCAGCTCATCCAGGCTTTTTGGCAGACATGGGAAATTTCAACAGAGTAGGAAAGCCTACAGAGAAGGCATCAATGCATAAAGCATATTTTAGTGGGGTGGCCTCCAAAAAGAAATAGATGAACTTTATGCCTAGAAAAGGGAAAAGAGAAAAGTCTTTGGAACCACAAAATCTCATCACTCTGATCAGAAATCATGCCTTATATTCTTGTGTTTTATTGTATACCCTGCAAATCAATCCTAGCTGTTTGTGTATTGTGCTCCATCCTGGTCACCATTACTGTAAAAAATTTCAATAGCAAATATCTATAGAAAGGACTGTCCATGAAATAGCCATTTTTCAAGTTTCTTATTGGGAGAGACTTTGGGAAAGGCTGACTTTAATGAATATACTGTCTGTGAGCTCATTGAAGAATAGGTATTGGGACCCTGAATAATACATATTTTATCCACTACTGATAGCCATCCACTGTAGATTTTACCTCAACACCTCAGTATGTTATTTTTCTGTTAAACTAAAAAAGCTCTGTTTCTGTCTGAGCACCACTAAGTAGCGAATTGCCTAGTGATCTTGAATATAAGGACATTTGGCATCTGGTTTTGATGGAAAACAAACCCCATCATCTGTCCATGGTTTGTAATTATCTCTTTTCAATGATTTTCCTGACTGCATGACCGAAAAATTATCCACCTGCAGCTCGAAAAGACAATCTCCATTTCATCCTCCAGAGGTAAAATGCTCCACAAAGGATCAGGACTGCACCTCAGGCAGGGTACCTCTGCATTAGCAAAATGTGTGTGTTTTACACATCTGCCTACTTTGCTGTATCTCGAAAGGCACCAATGTAAACTGTAATTACAAGTATTCAGAGAGAAACAATATCCAGCACGAACATGTTTATGGGAAAAGAAGACTCTCTGATTCAGAATTCAATGTAATATGAGCCTGACTAATTGAAATCCACGTGTTCCTAATGATGGTGCGTTCCCACTTTGTGAAATCAGCATAGGAGTCTTTCATTCTTATTGTAAATGTAATTGGGCTTTTGTAAATAATTAAAGAATTCATGCGACGCTTTTTAAGTGATACTTGCTCAATGATCAGTCGTGGGGGCTGCTTGGAATGAGTGGACAGCTGCTAAAAAATGGCGTAGCTCACAGGGAAGGCATTACCATAGGAAAAGCACCTCTGAGAAGAGCTTGACAGAGTGCAGGTGACTTATCTGTTTGGAAGATGCAAGATGTATAGCGGCTGGCTTGGCGGGACCCAAGGAAAAATGTGATAAGTGAACACCAAATACCCAGAGATGCTACAAGTGCTGAGTGATAGCAACATTTCAGCATAATCCTTCTCGGGAATGGTGTCATATCCTCTGATATATACTGAGCTGGTGTCTGGCTTTGCTCTATGCCACAGAAAATATGCAGACAATAAGATAAAATATTAGTGTGTGTGCATGCATGTGTGAGACAGAGCGAGAGGGGGAATGCAAACCAGTGACCTTTAATGGATGGAGTCGGAAGCAATCAACTTCACATCATAAGATCAACTGAATGTCAGAAGCTTTTCAGAGTGGCAACACTGTTGGATACTCCCATTTAGCTCAAATTTTTGAGCTTCCTAAGTAGGATGATTCCAGCATCACCCCAATATCTCTTCAAAGTTCCTGCGAAAAAATGGGAAAGTTCCTAGACAATGGTGTCTTTGTACCAGGATGTCTGCATCTGGTAAATTTACAAATATCAACCTCATTTTAATGAAATGTAGATAGATTACTTTTTTTTCTTTTTTTGGGGGGAGTGGGGGGGAGTTATCACCACAATTCAAAGATCTCCCCCTCCCATCTTTGAGGGAACAAGTTGTCCATGTGTCACATTTACTTACCCTGTATTACAACTAGTTTTGAGCAAATGTGAGGCTTTTCATGTTTCTTATACACAACAGAAGTCTGTAAAACATGTGAAGGTTTGTCTAGTCCTCCTTGTTTCGTTTCAGTTTCTTCTTCTCTTAGGATCTGATGCTCTTGTGTTTGCAATGCTTCCAAGATATTTCCTCCACAATTCATTTGCTTTTAAAGTCTCGGTTTGTTTTTTAGTTTGTTTGGGTTTTTCCCCCATAGAAGTTGTTGAGTAAACTATTTGAAATTCTGGAGTAGGCAATACCAAAGCAGAACAAAATGGTATCATCAGCTCTTCTCGCTCCAGGTTTTACAGGACTAAATATGCCTTTCTACCCCTTTCTCATCAAATCATCTTCAATTCTGGAAAAACTGCTGCTGTGGGACCAACCAGGTACTGCTGAAGTATTTTTCTAATGGAAAAGTTTTCTGTGAGGAAATGGGGATCTGACTAAGCTGCTATATTTCACAGACAAGTCTTGATTACACGGGACTTTCCTGTGCTTCATTTCTGAGAGGCTCAGGAGCAGTGCTTCAGCTTCACAATATAATAATGTGCAATTCAGTTAGCTCAGTCTAATCCAATCCATTGCAAACACTTTTACAAAGGCATTTTGGCATTATCAAGAAGTTTGAAACTTGGTTTCTGGAAAACCTCAAAGCTTCAACCTTTTAGTCAACTCAGTTTGAAATTCTGAGTTTTAGTCAGTTGTAACATGGGTGGATGAATAGTATGCTGAAGTTAAGTGAAATTCTGGTGCCTTCTGAGTTTATTTACCATCTGTCGGCTACTAATCCAACACTGAATGTTAGAATCATAGCAATTGCCACTTAGATTGAAGAGAGCTATGTTCAGGTTTATGAGGCAAGTTTAAAAATTGAGAAAGAAAAGAATAAAACCCCACCGCTGAGCTATGGTGCACCACAGGCCAGTCAGACGTCTCCTATTGTGGTTGTCAGTTTCTTAGGTAATTTGCAGTTGGAGGAACCTGGGAGCCATATCAATGTCTGATAAATACTTAAGGAATCCCAGCAGCACTCTAAGTTCTCTTGCTACTGTCTTGCATTTGCCTCAATTGCTGCTAACAATTATTGCTAGCAATTGCTCCATGGAGGGAAGAGGAATCGGTGCAAAAAGAGGTCAGAGAGCTGAGAACAAAGCTAATGGGCAAACAAGCTTCCTCTGCTGTATGTGATGGTGTTGGGATCCTGTGAACTAGTCAATTCTTGGCTGGATTTTTGGCAGGGCTGCAGTTTCTGTGCGCTCGTTTTGGTGATGCTATTGAAACTGGAGGTCAGATTCAGAAGGAACAAAAAGGGCTTTTCCCCGCGTTAGTGTCTGTTCAGCGAGCATCTTCTGGGGGACGTAAACCCCTAGATGTCTGGAAGGTTTTTTCTCCTTGTTTGAGCTGCAGATTCAAGACAGAGAAAGACATTCTGTGAGTTGTCCAAGAGCACAGTCCCGAGCTTCCAATATCCCTTGTTTATCTGTATTTTTGGGCTCAAGAATGCTCTTGATTTCAATTGCTTCTATCCAAGCTGGGGTGTGCCCTGGACATGCATTGTCTCTCCAAACATGACAGTTTCCATGGGAAGGGAAGCTGACACGTGGGGATCAGAAAGGGGCCAGAATTATCTTCCATCAGCTCCCCACCCTGGAGCATCAGAGGGCTACACTCCCAGTTTGTGACCAAGTTTATGTTTTATTTAGACACAGCCAGCATTTCTCAAAATCAATCCTCGGAAGTTTTTGTCATAAACCTATTCTTAATAATTCTTTCATTAATTTTAAACAGAATCCAGTCATGATCACATGCGCCAGTTTAATCATGCAACGGCTACATCTAAAATCTACAAAGACCTCAGCCTTCAAGTCTAAGTCTTCTATAAAGACATCAAAAGTTGAGCACTATTTACATTATACAACTTGCTCTTTCTCCACATTAGAGCTGGAATACTCCCTCCAGAATTGTGCTAAATGCTCTATGCAATACAAAGCAGCTTCTGGTCAGAACATGTTCCTTTTTAACACTCAGGTCAGAAAGTGCTTATTAAAAGGACATTAAAGCCAAAGAAAATCTGTCCAAAGCACTGGATAAGGCCCACGCTGGAGAATATGCTATATAGCCATGCTCATAAATCATTAAAATTAAGATTGGATCTATCATTAATAAGTAAAGTTCAAGGACAGCCTTTATCTTGTTAAATTATCCAAATTTTGCTGTCTATTAGCATACCATTTAGAATATAAGAATGGCTGTAGGGTTTTTTTCACCCTTCTTGGTAATGACATATTATGCAGAATAAAAAGCCTTAGCAACTGTTCTAAGATGCCATAATAATGCTGGAATTATTCTTTGGGGGAGGTTGTTGTATTAAGCAGCAAGTAATTAATGGTAAATTGCACTGGAAATTCTTGGAAAAAAGACAAATTACATACGCTTTTGTACTCATACCCAGCAAGTCCCATGTAATTAACAATATTAAGATAAATACGAGAAGAATTATTAATGATGAGATTAACTTCACATCGTAGTGCAAACAGATGTATTTCATCTATGTATGTGGTAGGAATTGAGATTTAGTTGTAATTGCTAAAAATATCTGACAGTATTTCTTCATGGAAATTCACCACAGAGCCATCGATTATTATTCAGTCCCTGACATTTGTACTGTGGCTTCTGTCCCCACAGATCAGCTTTGCTGAGTGAATTGAGGGGTATTTTGTTGGAGCTGCAACTGCTTGAGAATATGAAACACTCACTCTAGATGATGGGGGTCAGACCCTCAGTAAGCACCGAGCTGCAGTGACCAGGCAATATATCATAAATTACTGTCAGAGAAGGGGGCTGACCCACTTAGCACTCCATTCATTTCAGGTTCATGACTTAACTCACCATTAAAAAACAAGAACACGCAGGGAATTGCCAGAAATGAAAAGGCAGCACATAACAACAGAAGGCAACTATTTCAGCCGGGAAGTGAAGGTTGGTGTGCCCAGACAAAATTTCGAAGGCAAGAGGTGTAATTAGTAGAACAAATCCCCATTTGAATTAGTCTTCAATAGCGGTAGTACTTGCTCTGCGCATCTTGGATCTTTTAGACACAGGAGGAAATCTACAGACTATTTTTGGATTCAGGAAAAATGTTTTAAATTCCTTGCTTTAGTTCAGTGTCTTTGTGCCTCAGTTTTCCCACCTGTACCAACAGATAGCTTGATATGGGTTCTCAGGCATTTCAAAGCATGTTGACAAGTATGGACTAAGTGAGGGCAGATGGGTTCTCATGAGAGACAGACATAGTTTTATTCCTGTTTCCAGACAGAATCTGCTAATACCAGCTGAAGGGCTATTGCCTTGAGAGGAGGTCCACGTTTCTCAAACCACTAAGACCATTTCTTCTGTGACTTCCCCAACCACTGATTTTCCTGCCTCCCTAAGGAGCTCCTTGAATTCTGTTTAATTCTGGGATCTGACCAGCTGTTACAGTGGAATTTGACTGTGTCCACCTTGATGCAGGCCCTTCACATAGTGGCTTTGAATTTGGAGAGGAACAGAACATCACTTTGGTGCCAACTGTGAGCATTTTACTTGATAAAACCAGGACCAGGAAGAAAGAGAGTTGTGTTAATATGAACAGAAAGGTGTAGGGACAACTTATAAACCCTGCCTCATTCAACCTCACTGACACAGAAGAGTAATCACCAGAGCTTCGAGGTTACTTAATCAAGGCTCTCAGAAATGCAGATCCTAATGGGCTTCAGGTGCCTTTCACCTTTCTTTTAGGTCCTGGTTTAGAATCCACCTCAAATCGGCAGGGACGGAGGGAAGTGAATGATTTCTGCATGCTTTGTTCAGCAGTGGCAAGAACTGGCGACCTCAGTTGAGCCTTTGACACCTAGAGGTTTACCATCAGAGCAGTAATTAGCCATCCCAGTGGGCAGGCTTAGGCGGAGTGTGTGTGGGAACACAGATACGGGATGGAGTCCCGCCAGGTCATGCTGCCCCATGCTCAACTGGACACTGCAGTGTCACATTCTGCTTGGTACCTGCTCTCATCCTCCATCCTCTCATCCTCCTACCTTGCATGTTCCCTCTCTGAGGGAAAGGTGAATTAAAGGATATCATTTTCCCTGTCAATCAAGTAGAGTGGTGGCTCTCGTGAGAACCCAACTGCACTCAAAGTCATTCAGCTTTTTGCTAGCCATAGGAATAATAGAAAATTGTTCTACTCTTGAATTATATTTCCCTTTGATTTTTTTATTTTCTTTTTAATATAAAGACACTTCTGTGCCTTTTTCAAGGTAGAATAATTATCTCCTGAAGGTAGAGGTGCCAGATTGTGTGTCTCTCCATGGACTTTTAAAGCTTTGCTATGGGGTCTGCATTTTCTGATATATCTCTGCAGCATCTGACACAAAAGGATTCTGCTTTTGGTTAGGGCCTGCAAATTGGTCCTTGAAGGGAACATGAGGATACTGTATCATTATTAATACCATTTTATGTATTTTGGTATGAGTGCACTGCAGTTCTGACAAACTACATCCCTTTATCAGGATTTGAAAAATCTTTATACAACTTGAGCCAAGGCAGACACAGGTAGGGGACTATTAGAAGAAACAGTGAAGACCATTGGAGACAAGAGGAAGCAAAATTATTAGAGAAGAGAGGACCTTTGGGATACATTTTCTGTTATTCTTCTCTTACAGTACTGAATTAAATTCTTTAAACCTATAACTTGAAGGTTATGGTGAGGAAAGCATGCTTCCTGAGATGGTTGAATGCACTTTTTAACCTGTTTGACGTGGTAACAAGATGATTTTTCAGCTGTCTCTGGTGGTTACTCCTCACATTTCTTTGCTGCCAAGATGGTGCTTCATTTTTTTTTAACAGTGGGATTTCCATAGGTATTTTTAGTTTCTAATGTGCCTGACAACACAAAAATGAAAGTAGTTGGGAACCTACACATAAATAATCAACCCTTTGCATTTTTTGAGGAACACAAAAGATTTACACTTGAAAGCCCTCAGGAAATGAAACATTACTCATGTATGACCTCCACGCTAAGCTGAACTCTCGACTGTGCACATCCCTCAAGCCTGGCTTGATGTCCTCAGCGGTAATAATGACCGAGAAGATGCCAAGACTAATGATTTTTTACTGTGTCCACAAAAGTGCTGCTTTAGCAACTGTAACTTCTGCTTTAGAGGAGGATGTCATCAATGCAAAGGGCAGCTCTATATTTTTCTGTGACTACAGCAGTACCATTACTGTCCAGAAAAATGACAGAGGAATGGATTTACTGTTTTAAGGGCTCCTCAATCAGTCACTGGATTCAGTGGAGAAGTGTTTGCCTAATTTATTGAGGAAGCAATCAGTCACCAGAAAATACATCCCATCCATTAAAGTAAGTCTTTGGGCCTCTGCCCAGTTCAACCAACTGACCCGACAGGTCTCTGTGAGGGTATCCCGGATTGCTAGTCCCCGACATTTGGTGGGGTTTTTTTTTGGTTAGTGGCTTCAGAAGAAGCATGGAAATGATAGCATGGGGAAGACACAAGTCTTGAGAGACATCTGAGGGATGCACAGAGTAAGGGTTTTGATCATTATGTCTGCTGCAGAGAGGATGAGGACTTGTGGGCTTACATTGCTGAGACTGAGAGATGCAGGTTAGGCTTTAGAAAAGAAATGTCTAACAGGAAGGATCACTACAGGTTTTAAAGGTATTATCTAAGCCTACTAAGTATAGTTCAGTCAGTCAGTTTTCAGACTAGGCAGGATGTGGTATTTCTCTAGGCCATTATGGTAGCTTGAGATGGATATCGCTATGCCAAGCCTTTTATGCACCTTGAAAGAAACATTCAGAGAGCAGGAGGATGTTGAGGTTTAGAAAGATGAAGTCTCCCAATCAGCTCATACTGGAGCCATCCCAGCCTTTGTGGCTTCAGGCCACTCACCCAGCTGGGGGAATGGAAGAGAAGGCAGCCCACAGCCAGGACCCCATGGCCCTTGTCTCTACCAGGTGTCACCCTTCACCGTAGTGAACTCGCATCCTATGACCTCTGCAGGACTTGTTACTGCGGTTTGTCTTAACTGCCTCTCACAACCACTTTGCAGATGGCTCTCCTGGGTGTTAGCATTTCTCCATCCTTCATTTGCCATTAGGTGCCAGTTCCAGGAACCAGAAATGGTCTGTGTAATTTCCAATCTTTTCTGGAGGCCAGGATTTGGCTATAGGTACTAGATAGTGAATTTAACCACAGGAAATGAAGAAAGTTCATGCACACTGACCCGATCTTCCTCTGTCGTTCTTGCCCAGCAATACCTCAGACCATCATAGAAATGTTTTCCTTGCCCATGGCTTGAGGGGAATAAACCCAACATCTCTTAACAGTGACTGGTGCAAAGCACTGGCCTCCAATCCCACAACATCCTCAAGAATAAATATATTTTACTGCAAACTGATCTGCTCTACAGTGATCATTTTGTAGGGGACTGCTGTGCTTAGGAGAGCCATTTACTTCTCCTTCAAAAAAGGACTAACTGCAGCAGAATAAATAATAGGTTAAATAGCCTTATAAGCTATAATAACAGTCTAATGAAAACAATTTCCAAGGTTGAACACTACTGTTTCATATGTGCCTTTTTGATTGAATGTCCTGAATTTGTACTCTAACGGACAACAGTAAAAGAGGAAAGAATGGAGCAATAGATATTCGGTATTGCAAACTTAACCTATTTCACTTCCCTGATTTTGTTATTTTTCTTAACAGTCATCTCTGAGATATTGTTATGACTAACATCAACTTTCATTAAAAAGAAAAGTTGGTTTTGACCCCTCATAGTCACATAAAAAAGTGAACATGTGAGCTGCCAGCAAAAAGCTACAAGGTACGTTCCTTTGTTGAAAAAAAATGAACCGAAACAAAAACCACCAATACCCAAAAATCCCCTGAAATGCCAAAGTGCAAAACATATTTTTCTTCAACTTTTCTCCTTTTAAACTCATGTCATGATTTTGAGACACATGAGTCCTGGTAGCTGAAATCATTAGATTAAAAATACCGTGTATGTCAGCAGGCAAAGAGATATCACTTCTAACAGGCAGGTCCGTTCTGCAGCGGTGTTGTCATACTATCGATTTCTTTTGAAGTCTGCATCTTCACTATTGACTTTCCCAGCAGTGGAGATATTTCCTGTATTTTTTTGTATCAGTCCTGCTGGGATCTGGAGCTGAAGCATAAGTCCTTGCCCTTTTTATTTGTATTTCAAGTGCTCTATAGCACCCATACAGCCGATCGAAAGATTCCTGTAAAAACGGAAGAGAAAGGTCATTTTTTAACTAAATCCTCAGTTTTCAGTTAAATACTACATTCATGTCAGAAAATGTGTCTGTTAAGTTGAGAAAATAAAATCTTTCTTTTTTCAAAACATTTAAAGTTCAAAATCTTACATAGTTAAACCAAGAAACTTTTGCCCTGAGTGTGGACCCTCCAGCCTTTTTCCTCTGGGGTACATCTCCACCACTTACTGGATCTCCAGAAATTGTCTCTACTCTCATAAGCCCCAAACATATAATTTCCTTTTCCCGGAAGCACTGGAGGTGCATCCTATAACATGTGTTATTCTCAAGATGGTTCATTTACAAAGGTATTTGAGGCATTTCAGCTACAGGTCCCGTGAGGTACAGTGAAAGAGCTCAATATCCTCCCCAGCACTTTCTGTCATGGTTCCACTATGTACACTAATCCTTCCAAGTAGGTGACTTCAGTCCTGGGATTTTCTTTCTCATTCTATTGATCTGACAAAGTTATTTTTTAAGCTCCTTGACATATTGTAAACCTTATCTACTCATTCAGGCTTTTGCTGGAGGCCAGGAGTCGGAGAAGGTTGAATTTGATTTTGCAGGTGTGGGGGAATTCATTCGAGCTGGTTCTTAGTCAATTTTGTGTCTTTTTAATTGATGCTTTATCAGTCGTGTACATGCATCCAGAAGGAATCTGCACTGGGTCATTTTTTTATGATGTGAAAAATAAATAAAACTACATAGCGTCCCTTCATCCCATTCACATCTTTCACCTCTGGAGTCTTATGTAAAAAATGGCATGGATTCTTCTGGGGTCACTAATTGTCCCACAGGTCTGGTGGTGATGCCTTGAGATGGCCACCTAAAAACAGAGACTAGACAAGAATAAGAGAATAAAAGGAGGCATTTATTTGAAGGGCCTTCAAAGGTACACCCTGAGCAGTCAAAAGGCTACACCCAAGATGGACCCCGGGTCATGAGTTCTTCACACTTTTATAAGTCTGGTTCATTTGCATATCAGGATTAATTCTCCAATTATAACCTCAGTTCATGATGTAATTACTCTAAGTTTTCCCCCCTTTAGAGGCTTTTAGTTTACACATTTTGGGGCCTGGTATCCTTGGAGTGGAAACCTAGAGAGGGTTTGTTATGTCTGACCAGCATGAGAGAGCAGCAGCTCACAGGCCACAAGAAACTTCAGAGTTACACACTAGGCAGTACAGGATTTGAAAAATATGGAAGTTAAAACCTAAGACATCAGTGGAGATCCCAGAAGAGAGTTCACCTTGTCAGCTACATCGGGTGTTAGTCTGCTCCTGGGCACATACCCTTTGTAAAGAGATCTACTTGCAGTATCTGACATTTTCTGGTGCCATCTGTGGGTGTGCAGAAGCAGAACTGTGAGGGAGAGTCCAAGAACATTTTTCTTGGAAATGGAAAGGTGTCAGCTTCTCATGATGGACACCGTGGGACTTCTTTAGAGAAACTTGTTGCTCTCCTTTAAAAAAACCCAGTGAAAGACAGCATAGAGTTGGTTAAAGAGCACATGCTTTGCTGTATTTGAAATTTCTTTTCCATGGTAGCAGTAGTGCTACAAAGCTATAGGTTTGCTATAGCCAGATAGTTTAATTAGCAGAACTTCATGATGGTCTGAATCCAGCCATCATAAAAGAGACAGGGCTCCAAAAAAATGGTTTAAAAAACTAACCAACTTCCTGATAGAAACAAGTATCTGCCAGACACAGCCTCCATCCTCCACTCAGTTCATATCATGCATGTAGCTGCTAAGATACCTCTTGAGGATTTTAAGGCCAAAAGACCATTATAATCAATGATTTATTGTGTCAGTAAGTATACGTATTTCAGTAAGCTCACCACATCCTTTCAGAAACATTTTAGATAATTGCTCCTTATTATGGGTTATTTTTGCTATTACTGAACCATTTATAATGTGGGGATGAGTAGGAACTTAGGAACCTTTTCCTTGAAAGCTTTTTTTGAGGTATCATTCACATGCACTCTGTGGGCATACAGAGTCATTTGGTAAAGGATCTATTTAAGCTGATGTTAAACTCCAGGACTCTTTTTAACTAGCTGGCTGAGAAACGAGTCTTACATGAATTTTGCGGGTGTCTGCGGTTTTCATTTCTGCTGAATATTTTCTCCATTTTCAACTTTTTTCTTTTTTATTTACTGAAACATATTGGTCTAGACAAATCTTAGACTGGGTATGGAAGAGTCTTGCTGAATTCCCAGAGAGCTGATTGGTGTGAAGACCATGTTGTTTGAATAAGCACTATATGTAAAATAAAAACTTTCAGTAGTAATTTTTCTTTTGCAATTCCAGTTCATATGACCAGCACAGCTTCATATTGTGCACATTGTGAATATTTCTGAGAATTTTTACAAAAATACCCTTCATTTGAATGTATCCAGGGCTCATCATTTTTTGATCTATTTCTCATTTTCCTCTAACTTGTTTCTGTCTTCTTATTTCACTCCCCAAGTTCTGTGCTTTCTCTCCCATGTTGATAAAGGCTCTTTATGAATTTCTATTTCTTTTACATTCCTTCCTTTCCCCCTGAGTTCCTTTTTTCCTCTTTAGTTCTTTGATTGCTGCTGGGGGCTAAGGTTATAATTTAGTCAGCCTGTTCTGCTCTGCTGCATAAAAAAATCCTCGCTTTTCCTGGACAGTAAACAATCCTTGAGCCTGCCTGCCTGTCTTTTAGCTTACTCTTTTTTTAAGTTATTATTATTCTGGAGTCTTGTTCTGCTGCTACAGTGTCCTCTCATCATTCAGTGGAAGTGCCTTCCTTCCTCTGACCTCCCTGCCTTCCCTGCTTCATGCCTTACACTGTGGGCTGCATGTGACACAATAGAGTGGAATGTCTATTGTTAGAGATTGTGAAGAGATGATCAACACCAGGGCCATCTCTTCAATAGCTATACACACAGGGATACCTTCTCCTCTTTCCCTGTGCCTCTAGCTATAATTTGAAAGTCTGAATTCTCATTTAAAAACTCAAGCCCCTGCAGAAGGATAGCTGCAGTAAAGTAGATGGTGATTTGCTTTAGTGAAATGTGAATGAGAGCCAGCAAACAACACAGGAGAAGGAATGAGCATCAGCAGTGAAGGACCCTCTGAGCAGGGGCCCTGGGCCACCTGAAACACTTTTGCAGTTGCAGGTTGATTGAGCCTTTGGTCACGTACCTTATGGTGAATCACCACTCAGAAATTTTTGTTTCCAGGGTGCCCATTAAAGAGGCTTTTGAAATACTTCTGCAACTAAGGGTAACAGGTCTGTGCTCAAATCCTGAGTCTGACATAGATGACTTGTTGATGCTCAGCAACTAATTTAAAATCTTTAGAACCTTAATTCTGTAAAATGACAATGGCAATAACCTTTTAGCTGACCTTGCCCGTTTAAGATTGTGAAGTTTAGGAGCTGTCTGACTGAACAGCACCTAGAGAGACACTAGACCTCGTGATGCAGAAACCACACAAAAACTTGAATCCACAACCCAGTGACTCTCTAGGTTCGTGCCTTCATAGTGCGATGTATCAAAACCTCTAGTTCTACACTAGAGGTCTTCAAACTCTGTAGTTTAGCAGGAGCTCAGATTAGGATTTTAGTCATGCAATTGAGACTCATCTGAAGTCCTCATGGCACAAGTAACTTCACTGATGAACACAAGAAAACACTGTGGAACAAGTACTTTAGAGCAAATGTGAAAAATGAGTCCAGGATGTGAAAACCACCAAGCATTTTTGTACACTTACAATTCAAAGACACACCTTCTATCCCCGTTTATTATAGAGAAACAATAATTATCCATATGTGCCTCTATACCTCTCCTTACTGTCCTAAGGAGAAACACTGCTCCTACATTAATAAAAGTACCTTAGCCTGGGAGAAATAAGGAAACTAAAAGAAGAGCTCATTGCACATCACAAAGAGCACATTGAGATTCAGCCACTCAGAAGTTACACAATTTGCAGAAAGAGCAGATATGAACCAGGAGCGGTCAGTGTTTCCCTCTCACAAACAAGTTTGGGGTCTCAGGAGCACTTTTAATACCAAGAGACTCCTGTTTGTAAAACACTAGATGGCTGGCTGGTTGCCACAACTGTGAGACCAAACTCCAAAAGTGTGAAGCACAAACACAGGCATAGCCTGGGGAAACAGATTGACTTGAACAATGTAGACAGTCTGGTCCTCTCTCGCATTTTACTTTATCTGACCTAATTACAGCTGCATTTCATTCAACGAAGTGCAGCAGAAGTGCAAAGGTTTTTTTTCAACCAAGCTTACAGCAAAAAATCTGTATCCTCTCCAACTTCAGGGAATAAAAAACATTGTATAATTCCCAATTTTTAGTGAGGGTAAGTACTGCCTCTAGCCATTACTCCTCATTATTAATGCAGTGGAAAAGGTATCAATTCACTGTAGTCATCCCAACCTTTTTAGGACATCAGCCTGACCCCTTGTCTACTGATATTTAGAAAAAACAATCTTTTTCCTGCTAATCTCTAGGACAGAATTCTAGTACTTCCTAACTAATCTTCAAGCCTTTGTATGAGGAAATCTGAACTCATACAGAAATACATTCTCTTTCACACATTTATGTAACCCACTGACAACGTGTATGAGATTTATTCTGGTATTACCTGTTCTTGTAATACTGAGTTCAGTGCCTGGCTTGTGCTTCTAGATCTTGAGGCTGTTACTTTGATTTCTTTTTCATCTGGATAAGATGGTGCCATCACAGAATTGTGCACACACATTTCTGTTTGCATGTCTGTAAATAACTTTTTCCCTTGAACAAGGTATACAAGTGAATAAAGAATACATTATATTAAGGTGTATGCCCTCCTCTTGCTTCTTCACAGCCCCACACGTGTACACTCTCCTATTGTTAATGTGTGTAAGAAAAAAGACTTTGTGCCATTCACTATTATTTAGTATCTCTTGATATTTTTTAGTCTTTAGAAAAATCTCAGATCCTCAAATAGAAAAAAGGTGAAAAAGTGTAGAGATAGAAGTTTTTCTTTTGAGACGATAATAAAAAGCAGAAGGGACTGGAACAATGTACCATTAGTATTTTTTACTTCTTTCTCTCGCATTTTATTTGCGAGATTCATTCAAAACTGAATAGTTGATGGGTAAGTCAACATGGGTAGAAATGGATTTTAAAATGGATTAAATACCAATTTGAATTTAACAACCTGAGAATAGGCCAAATCCACAGAGAATACTGAAACAAACATCAAAAGACATTTCAGGGCAGATAGTGCTAGGAATTAAAAAGGAAATTTGCTATTGATTCTGGGCTGCCTTCTGTGGCAGTCCCATTATTGCTCAAGTCTGAGCAGTTTGAAATTTTCCTCACACTGCTTTCCTTGTGTGTTGCTGTATCTTCATGGTCCCATTACTGCTTCTGCCTACCTTTTTTTTAAAAAAATGTTGCTATTTTCCAGTGGGTAGACTTGAACGGAGTGTTGCTAAGAACCCTTCAGAGAAGTCCTAATCAACCTAAACAGTGATTGTAAAAGCAAAAAATATAAATCCAAATCAATAGCTTTTAGGAATTTTTCCTAGATGAGATGGGAAAGGCTTCTACTTGATTGAGTATGGAAAACATGAGTGAGGTGTGCGTGATCTTGTCTTCGATGTAAACAGAATAAATTCAAAATAATTTATATTTACACCCCGTGCTTTAAAAAGGTCAGGCTCTCAGAGACAGAAACAAATATGAGCTAAATTTGTAAGGATGAAACATTTTAAATGGGAAAATGTAAAAAATAATTGGGGCTTGTTTATGAACATTTCACTAAATGCCAAAATGTCACAATCATATACTTTGAGGAAAACACAACACTGCTTAAAAAACCACCCAACGGTACTCTGAATGAAAAAATTTTTATATATACAAATGCATATACAAGTTAAATGGAAACAAAGAGACACATGTAGATATTTGTAGTCAGCAGATGCAAATTTTTTTTTGTTTTGTTTAACTATGTCAAAACCATGAGAAACACAATAGTATATTTAAATTGCTGAGAATTGTCAAAATTACTGAAATAAATTTTTCTCCATATTACTAAAGCAAAGTTTTCTGTCCCAGATTTCAGAGTCAATGAATATTAACGTCAGATGTGTGCTAGTTTTGGTTAGGGCTGAATTAATTTTCTTCTCAGCGGCTGGTATGGGGCTGTGTTTTGGCTGGGGTTAAGCCATGACAGACGATGATCACGATGAAGAAATCATTGCAACTACAATCTGGGATAGTGTCAAAGAAAAACTTTAAAATCAGCAGATACAGAGAGCTTACAGCTAAGAAAAAGAAAAGTAGCTATCAAAGACAATCAATATTGATTGATTCTAGGAAGGCAGAGAATATCCTGGAGAACTTGAATAAAATCACAGCAGTACCAATACTTTAAAAAAGACAACAGGCTGATATAGGTAATTACAAGTTTTTCAGCCCACCATCAGTTCCTGGCAAAGTAACAGCATGTCTGACATATAACTATAGTAATAAGAGTTAATGAGGGGGGAATAACAAATGCCAATCAACACATTTTTATGCAGAGGGTATTGTTTAACTGAATTTATACTATTATTTAAAATGAAATTTTGTATCTGTTTTATCAGTGTAATATTGTTGATATAATAGACTTTCAGACATTTGGAATGATACTCACACGGTGTATTTGTAAGCTAGAGCGATATAAAATCAATGGGGCACACATTGAATGCATTGAGACCTTGTTAAACAATGATTCTCAAAATCTAATTACAAAAAGAGAATTTTTTTCAAATGTCTGTGTTTCCCACAAGAATCTGCTCAGAAAAACACTATTCAACAAATATATCCACAACTTGGAAATAAAAACCAGAATGTAATTATGGATTAAGTCTATAAATAACATGAGCTTGGGGGAGCATGGAAGGGAACAGATTGCTCAGTGATCTGGCTGTTTGAAGATATCAAGCAAATAGCATGTGTTTCAGCTGAGCCAAATCGAAGTTTCTATGCCTGAAAAATAAAAAATATAGGTTATGCACATAGCATGGATGACATCTGAAGGCAGTGGCAGAAAAGAAGTCATGGGGGCCAGAGCCTTCATGCTTACTGAGCATGGTTCAAAGAGCTAGTGTAACCTTTGAGCATTTAAATGTGAGAGAACTCAGCAGGGGTAGTGAGGTTAAATTAACTCTGCATTTGGCACTGGCGAGATTGCTACTGGAATACTATTTGGTTCTGGTGTCTACACTTCAGATGGATATTGATGAATTGGAAGGGATTCAGAGAAGAACCACATGAATGCTTACAGGCTTGGGAAACGTGCCTTGTTGGGAAATACTCAAGCAACTCTATTTAGTTATTAAAGAAGGCTTAGAGAATGACCTGATTGCAGTCTAAATATATCCATAGGGGGAAGGGAAAGGGCAGAAGGAATAAATTTGATAAGGCTCCGCAGTGTAACAAACTAAGGTGAAACAATGACTGGTAGTTCAAACAAAATAAATTCCAACTAAAAATGAAGCGTGAATTTGAATAGTGAGCAAACTAACCTCTGGAACAACTTGCTAAAGGCTGCAGTAGATTTCCCATCATTGGAAGTTTTAAATTCAACATTAGATTTCACTCTCCTAAAAAGAAAAAAAAAAAAAAAACCAACCCTAAAAAACCAAGAAAAAAAATTATGATTCTTGGATATGGAATCAAAATGAGTAGTGTGAAGACCTATGCCTGGTGTTAGACATGTCATGCTAGACAATCACTGAGGTCCTTTCTTCCCTTAAAAAAAAAACCATGAATCTTTTTCTCCACACTGACTTCAGGGGATGAAATTGAGCCAAGAGAAATAGAGCCAGAATATAAAGTAAAACTCTCTAGCAGTGACTTCCATTTATTTCTGGAATGATCTCCCAAGATGAGAAGGGGGGAGGCCTTACTAGCTTATCTAAAAGAAAGGTGGTAAATATAGAGGGAGAAATATCTCAACATTGAGACAGCAACCAGGGAAAAAAATCTCAGACACCTTTTCTTGTCCTGTCTTTTCATACTGAGCATTTAACTGAGCCACAGCTGGAAATGAAACGAAACTTCTTCAAAATCTGGTTTGTACCCCAAAGCTACCAGTCCAAGATGTTTGCCTGCTAGGAAAAAGTTCATCCACTGCCAGTGCCAGTGGTGACCACTGTTCCCATCACTACTTTGTAGATTAAATTGAGAACTGACAGGCGGAGTTGGCCAAATACCTCCCCAGCAGAAACGTGGAAGAGACATGAGGGCACTGAGAGTGTTTCTCTGCCCTGTTTTGACTGCAGGTTTGTTTGAAACCTGCCCCTCTTATTATCCTCCCAGTAATTATTCATCTCCCACCCTGTCCCAAGCTGTTTCTTTTAGCATCCTTTTTCCATGAGCTGCCATCTCTTGCTTTCTGAGGGCAGTCTGTCTTTTAGTGGGACATGAAAGCAATGTATCAAAAATCAAGGTTTACCCTTGATGAGCATGTCTGGTGTGCATTGCTGTCAGTTTACATCTCAGTAGGTAAACATGGAGGAAGATAGGCTATTTCAGTTAAAAGTAAATATTCCCACAAAAAGAAATGGATATAAAATTTTCTACAGCCAGCTTTCTGCAGTGTTCTAGGGAAAAGCCTAAATAGCTTAAAGATGGATTCTGATATTCTTACTGTGATTACCTGCAGCATCAAAGAACTGATGTGGCTGAGGTTCTTTCAGGTTGTGTGCTTGTGTGAGACAGACTTCCATTTCTAACTTTACATTACGTATTCCTCTACTCTGGGAGGTCTCTGGTGGCTGTGTAGTTCTTATGCAGTATAAATCCGTATGCCTAATGCAGTCTGTCGTATTTAGAAACTCACTGCTCTTGTATTCATGACATGCAAGCATCTGTCACTCAAACCTGCTCATAAATCTAAATTCACTAATAGGACTTCTACATGTCCCTATTTATCAAGGAGTAGAGTGGTGACCCTGGACATAAATGGCAGCAATGATGTAGTTGCAGCTTATAAGGTAGTAAAAATTCTGTTGTGCCAGAAAGCTGAAATTCCAAACTAATAAAAATTCCCCAAACCCTGCATGTTAGCAGTCATTTGCAGTGAGAGGGAAATTAATTTTAAAAGAAAAAAAAAGAAGCAAATATATATCCTTTTCCAAAGCCAGGTTATGATCACAAATCCTGCAAACATGTTCAGTTTTTATGATTCCCACAATGTAAATTGCCAGACCTTTCAGCTTCTGTCTGCTTGTTTTTCTCTTGGAGGAGAAAGAAAAAAAAGAACAAAATTATGTGCTAGACTAAAAGGTTATTTTTCTTTGAAAGAAAAATAAAGTAAAAAATAGTGTTGTTATAGTCCAGGCTGTGACAGTTGTCTGAATTTTAGTTGTTGTCTGAATCTGAATTCTGAGTGCTGGTGGCTCCCTCCAAATGCAAAGGGACACCAGTGAGCAGGGAATTGGGATTTTACCTGGGACTGAGATTCCCTACATGAAAGTTATTAAGGAAGTGCTGAGCAATATTCACAGATACTGGTATCCTTTAACCCTGCTCTTTTGAGCTTGCTGAGCTCTGCTGGCTTGTGCTCCAGGCGAAGTTACAGTGGTTTTAGTTGTGCAGCTAATTGACTGAGGCTACAGCATTAACTTGCTGTTGATGAGGTTTAATTGCAAGTGCAGAGTTTGCTGCATTAACATCATTTTCTGAGCATAAGCTGAGCACTCGCCACAGCTGACTGCATCGTGGGCTAATGCCAGCTCTTCTATCCCAGGCTAAAACAACATGAAACTGCAAGAAAACCTTTTTTGTCTTTCTGTGTGTGAATGTTTTTTTTCTCCCTTTCAGAGCATGCTGAAGACACTTCAGTGTGGCAGTTTGGTAGGTCACCTTGTTCAGAAGACCCCATTCAGAGCATGTTGAAGGCACTTCAGTGTGGCAGTTTGGTAGGTCACCTTGTTCAGAAGACCCCATTCAGAGCATGTTGAAGGCACTTCAGTGTGGCAGTTTGGTAGGTCACCTTGTTCAGAAGACCCCAGCATGAGGAGTGGATTTGACTCTAGCTGAGAATCGGTGTAACTCAATACCCATCAGACACTGGTGACACTGAGGTGTGATCTTGAATATTTTCTCATCCCCTTTCTGGAGAAAAGTGAGGATTTAGACACCACCAAGCCTGTAACCATCAGCTTAGGTGCACGGCTGGTGTCAGGCTCCCTGTCCAGGAGTTCTCTTCTGCGGGCATGGCCTGGTTTTGCTGCATGGTAACTCAGGGGCTTTTCCCCATGCACTTAAAATATATGTGGTTTACATCACCTCACCGAGGGTTGAGGCTCCTCAGGGAGCAGGATGTTGCAATGTGAAGTGCAGCAATGCCAAAATATTTTAAAAGTCTGAGCTTTAGCCAATTACTTTTCAAGGACAGGGTATTCTCGACTCGATCCCAGTGTCTCTGCAGCAAGCACATCTCTGACTCATCAAAATCTTCCCAAAGCCAAATTGATTTCTTTTTTCTTGCTTTTTTTCCTTTCACTTTGGCCACCAAAGTCAACAGAACAACTGTGATTTCCCCTCTCAGCAAGCAGTTTACGATGGCCCTGTGGCAGCACTATTGTTCGGAAGGGGACTTTCCTCTAAGGCGGATTTCTCCAAATGGCAGGGAGCAGCTTTGCAGAGCTTCCCCAGGGCTCCAGGACAGTTAGAGCAGAACCAGGAAGGATTCCCTTTAATCACTCACCTCAGGTCTCTTGCTGCTATACGTTTTGTGCAATGCACAATCCTCCTGAGTCTTGCCCCTCGTGTCCTGGCACCTCTGGTGATGTTTTGGGTGTAGATCTAAATGTAGCCCTCTCATCCTTAATCCTCATGTTTTCTGGAGTGATACAGTGAAAAGCTGACAGCTGCTGGTAAGCTGTACTGTATTTTTCCACCCTTCTTGACTGCAAAGAAAAGGAAATTAAAGAGTTTGTCACATCAGAGCTCCCCAAAGCTGTGTACCCTTCTCTTGGTCTTTTTTTTTTCACAGGGTATCCCAACAGTTTCCTCAGAAATAGAGAGCCATCCCTGAAGATAAGTCATACTAGCAAAAAGTATAGAAAACTGGGTCTTTTTGATACTAAACGTGACTTTTTGGAAGTTATCCTGTGGTTCAGACTGAACCTTCAGCATGCTTAGAGCAGGATCCTATCACAAAGCTTAGAAGCAGAGCTGGGGTCTAAGGCATGTACATAAGAAATGTGTCGTGGTATGAGCCCAGTTCCGAGGATGCAAGACACTCTCAAAGCCTGCACCACATTTTGATTCATATTTAAAATACCCCAAAATGTTAGTTTACTAAATATTTTCCTTTACACTTAGTCTCTATGCACCATAAATAGTAAAAAGACTGATTAATCTTTTACAATTCTATTTTTAGCTCAGGAAACCTTATGCTTCTATTTTCCTGATTATGCCAGCACTGATCACAAGTCTGCTTCATGATATGCTTAAAACGATACTGCGCTCCAGTTTCTGGACAGTAAGAAAATGCTAACAACTTTAATGCCTCAGAGAGTAGAACACGGGAAGGATCATGAAGGCAAAGATGGTGTCTCAGTTTGAGACAAATTAGGAGGAAACATCTGAGATGAACGTATCCTCTAATGGAAGGCAGGTTTCAGCAGCCCCTCCCCTACCCACGTTCGGAAAGAAATTTCTTGCAGGAAAGTGAAAAAAAAGCTGTTTGTTTAACAAGCAGGGTGCAGGCAGGTATGAGAGGAAAAAAAAGAGTAATGTCAAATGATAAAACCTCTCGCTGTGGAGAAGACCTGGTAGATTCAGAGTCCTTTCTGTAGGTGTGGCTCTGCTCTCTCCGGAGCTGGGGTGTGGCGTGGGCCCCTCCGGGCCGCGGTGTGGGGCCTCCCGCTGGTGGTGTTCTGGACCGGAGCAAAGCTGAACAGTTCCAGAAAAAAGAAGAAGAAGCCACAGACCCAGGAAAACTCCTTGCTTCAGCTAACGAACAAGAAGCCAGCTAAAAAGCAAAGAATTCTAACTCTCCATCTCTCTCCTGAGAAACAGAGCCGGGAGCTGGGGAAAAGCAGGAAGGTGCTTCCTCGGCTCTGCAGCTGCGAGAACTCAGGGCAGTGTGTGTGTCCTTGAACACAAACCATGCTGAAGAATTCGCTCGGCTTCCCCCCCTTTCTCTCAGACCCAGCTTAAAGACACAGAAAGGCACAGGAGTCATGTCTGGGCAATAAGCTGGCAATAGGGGATACAGAATCATAAAGTCACTCCAAGATAGATGGGAAAATAAAGACAAAGACAGGAAGAGTATAAAGAAAAACATTTTTCTGGTAGTCCTAAAGAGCAGGTCCTTCTAAACAAGAGGTAAAGCGTTGGTGGAACCCGTTCTCCCTTTTTCCATCTATTTCCCAGACAGTGGATTGATAGAGATTTGCATTCTCCAGATGCAAATCTGAAGTCATGTACTAGCGCACACTCAGACAAAAATCGCTTTAAAAGAAAATAATAATCCTATTTGCTGGATAATTAACAGTGAGCAATATCATTCTGTGCTTTATATTTTCATTGAAATTCTTTATCTCATAGAAATATGGACAGAAAATATATTTCAATTATACAGCTATGCGTGTCTTTATATTAGGTGGATATGTTTTAATACATGTTTCAGTTATCCATTTATTGATCTTAATGTATTTTTAATATGCAGGCACTGGTCTCTGCTAACTGAGCTATATCTGCTTCTCCCTAGTTGAGTTCCACAAATTAAAAATAATTCTTTCTGTCTTTCAATAAATAGTGTATGGTGGGCTTCTGTCTTGTGGGCAATATGTGCTGTGAGCTGCCTTTCAATTTATGAGACTAATCTGTGCTCACAAAAGGAGATCTGAATGTGAGCAGCAAAAGTTGGCTATAGACGGCAGGAGAGACAAGACTAGAGAGATATGTTGACCTAGGATTTTTTTTTCTTTCACACACTATTTGAGCCCTTCTTTTGGCAGAAAGAAGTCCAAAGTGGAAAACCATCTGTTTAAATAACTGTTTAAATAACAGTGTTGTTCCTTACTTCTACCCCAAAAAAAGAGATTTCCCAGAAATTTAAAAAAAAAAAAAAAAAAACAAAAACCTAAAAAATATTTAATTCAGCTTTGAGAATCTGGGCTGGATCTCCTTTCTTGTGGCCTCTATAGGATCTCTAAGGCTCTATGTGAAGATAGTCACTTGGGAATTGTGACATCCCATGTTTGGGCTATTGCGCATAAGATAACACTTTTCAGTGTTTGCGAGTACACGTACTTAGTTTAGACAGATGAATGTGGGAGGATTTGTTTTCATCCATTCCAGCTGTGTTTTCTCCAAGTGTTTTGCATCCCAGTAATTCCACAGGGATGACCTCTGTACCAAAATACACCTCCCATGAAGCACTGCATGCTACAAGCATTTCTAGTTCCTTGCTGGATTCAAAAGTTGAGTGAATTTCTGGCCACTTGATTCAAAATCAGTGAGGAACTTTCTCTTAGCCTTTTGATGTGGGTGAAAGGTGATAAGCACTACATTCTGAATTAATTTTCAGTGTAGATGTTTTGGTCATTTGAGCACTGGGATAACTGTGAACCTTTATCCTGGGATGATCGATCTTATTCCAGCAGTTACCTTTGCACTTTGTGTCTTGCTCTTTGTTGGTCAAAGGGAACAATAATTCCTATTTTGTAGAAAGGGCTATGGATTGATTGTGGTTATTTCCTATGCTAGGCTTCTCAAAGGAAAAATCCCTTGTCCTGGTGAAACTGGGATCTGATTGTGTTGAAATACCTTTAAATAGATAATCTTTTGTAGTAGGGGTAAGGACATATTGCCAAGAGTCCCAACATGGGACGTTAGCAATGAAAACAAAAATGTTATGATATTTGATGTACAAAGGCAAAACACAGTAAGAAAACCACCCAAAAAAAGGTATTAAATTACTCACACATGAGGCAGGAATCCAAGGAAAAGTAACAGTAGAAAAAAGTGAAAGGAAGATGCTTGTGTGTCTTCCACTTCCAACTTGGCAGACAGTGAGCAACGAGTGGAACCAAGGAATAAATAAAACTTGCAGGTACAAATGACAAACTCAACCTCGGAAAAAATACTGGATATGTTAGAAGTGCTGAGCATGAAGCTGGAGGGTGATAAAACCTGACCCTGAGATTAGCTCAGCTGGTTAAAGCATGGTGCTAATAACACCAGTGCGGTGGGTTCAAGCCCTGGATGGGTCATTTACTTAAGAATTGGACTCAGTGATCCTTGTGGGTCTCTTCCAATGCAGAATATTCTGTGGCTCTGTGAAAAGACAGGAAAAGTCCTCTGAAAGGCACAGCAACCAACTCAGTAGTAAATGTGACAGATTTTTTAGTATAGTGAATTTGATTAGATAGATGAAGATACTGTTTGTTGTTATTACATTTTGATCCCTTCACTTTCCAGAATAATGAGGGGAAAAAATTGGGAAGAAAAAAACTTATTGTCATAGAGAAAAGAATGTCCCTTGTGCAACATCTTTTACCTGCTCAGCTCTAGCCTGGAGGTTATGTCAAGTATTTTTGGTTTCTAGTCATGCATCTTTAAACAGGTGATTCATCAGGGGAGCAGGGTGGCTGTACGCCCTGTATCCATCCAGAGGGTAGCCACCATGCCCCTGGGAGCTCCGAGTCCATCATTAGGGGTAGCTGCATCTCCAGGGGGGCTCCAGGGAAGTAAGAGACATCTTCCACTTGCAACCCAGAGCAGAACTGCAGGTTTTTCACTCCCACCAGCCCAGTTCTGTTAAGCTGATACACCTGTCACCTATCCTAGCAGGAATATGCTGCAACCGGCTTTCTTTCCTAAGTCTGTCCCGCTTTGCATCAGTTGCAGTTGTCTGCTGAGTATTATTACAGGGCAGGGTTTATTCTTCCCCATGGTGAGGTAGCTCACAGAGCATGCTGCCCACAAGACAGAAGCCCATCATCTACTATTTATTGCAAGGAGAGTATTTTATCATATATTATGGAGCATTGACATGCCTTGCCACCTCAGTGCAAGACTGGGTCATTAGGGAGCTAATATTCTCATTCATACTTGCATGAAGCTGGGGATACATTTCTCCTCGCAGAAATATGCCAGCAGGGTGTAAAAAGCGTAGTTTTCCTACACAATATAAAAATGATCTTTCATTGTTCCATGAACTTGGGGTTGTCCATGCAGAATGCATGAGTATGTTCCTGAAAATTGAAAAAAAAACCCCAAGCTCTCCTCTCATACTAGGGAGAATTAAGAGCCCGTGCCCCTTGTATAATTAGTTGACCCATGTATGGAAGACAAAAGGTGGGAGCACCAGTGCATGCATCTATAAAATAGACTGTTTTATTAGTTTCATAAGAGTGGTCATAAAGATGCTTAAAGAGGGGAAACAGGATGTTGCACTTGCTAGTACACTAAATGAAAAACTGAGAAACATGAAATCCATTCCCAGCTTTTTCAATTTGTGTGTCTCTGGCAAATTTTCTTCCTTTTTTTTTTAACCTGTGTCCTTCTGTCTCAGCAAGTTCCTTTGTAATCTCCAGGTTCACTAAACACATCACAAAATATATGCAATTCCATGGATGAACTCTACATTATGCTATGCTATATGTAAAAATGCAATTGAAGGGATAATTGTGCCTTTGTGTTAATCCGCTTGTAAGAAAAACCTGTAATCTGCCAGAACAGAATGTATAGGCTATTAACTTGTTTCTACACCAGTCTTTTGACAGCAGGCCATGAGGCATTAATAAATAGATCTATTTCTCACGGGCTTGTGATTCATTTTTCCAAACTTATTAAAAAAATGTATCTGCATGAGCGGAGGTGAAAGTTTGAAAACGATAAAACTTTCAGATCTATAAGAATGACACACTTATAATTGAATATTTCTAGGGCACTTCTCCTTTATTATGTAGGTATTATAAAGATGACATGACATAATGTCTGTATATGGTGGGGGAAGCATTTGTGTATGTGTCTGCGTGGGGGTGGTAACACTGTGCCATTAGCTCTCCAGCAATTAGCAAGAGAAGGGGCCCCTAAGATTGTGGCAGTGATTCACGCAGAGAAGCAAAATCAGAAAAATTTAGCATTTTTGTCATCTTTTATGAGCTCTGCAGGGGTAGAAGAAATAAATACGAGTGAGAACCCCTTACCTTCTGCAAAGTTATGGACTTGCTTTATACTTTGACAATACTAGTAATGCCATCCTCTGTATTTTGACTATCAGTCATTCACCGTGAGTTCATCTTAACATCATTTCCACTTCTGCCAGCACCTCCTTACCATTGGGAGCGTTCTGGAAACCAAACTGCTACTGCTAGCACTTTTTCCAGAAGACCAGACTCTTTCCCTTGAATAGGAAATTAGTGTCTGTACATTCCTTTCCGAGACAAATATATGCCACACTGCAACCTAAGAAAGAAGTCCATCAGATTCCTACTTAAATCCATGCCTTTGCAGCTAATGATGTTTGGGAGAATGTCACCTTGCTGGAATTGGTTCTGTGTTGACTTTTTCCTTTCTGTTGGGAATGGGCTGCATTCTAATTTAACAATCTCTATAATTTCCTAAGCTGTCTCCTCAAATGGTCTCTTTTAAATGCTACAATCAATGTGAACCTCCTGTTTTCAATAAAGGATGTTCTGAACTCAGGTGTGCCAACTAGAATGGATGAGAAGGAAATCAAAAAGCAGTGAAAAAAACCCCAAACAAATACACAAAGCAAAAAGCAAAGGTAAAGCCTATGTCATTATACAGCTACAGTAATCCATGGCATGTGTGGTCTCTTCTAATTACTAACTGAGAAGCTTGTTTATGGATGGACTGAAGACAGCAATCGCTTGCTGTCAATGCCTTAGCAATTGTAAAACTAATTATACCCCGCCTTAAATGCAAATAATTAACAACAAGTGTCTTTTCAGCCTTTTATTCCTCTGTTTATCATTTTGGAAATGCTTTATCTGGGCATGGGCACATCTGAGCAGGAAAAACAGGCAATAATTACAGAAATCACAGATGTTCCAAACAGTCTGCACCAGTGGAATTTCTCTCCGGAAGTCTGCAGAGGTTTTGCCCCTATTTTTTACAGCATCTGTTAGAACAGTTGGATTAATGATGCCTATTTACAGGCATAATGCCCATTGTAACATCTCTGAAAGTATTATGCTCCTGGAACAGGATTCAGTTCCATATTAAGACACATTCTTTTAGGTGTCTGCATTCAGAGCTCACGGGGTGCCTCTGCAGTGGGGGAGATGTGGTCACAGCAGTGAGTGGAGCCAAGAGAGCCGTTCAGTTGACTGAATACAGGGAGCTGAGCACCCTTCCATGCTCACAGGAACTCACAGCTGCATATTCAGAGGGCAGGGGGAGGTTTTGGTGGTTGCAGATGAGCAGATTGCCGTAGTGGGCAAAGTCCTTCAGTGATCTCAGCAGTGTTCGAGCCCCTAACCATTAACACCTCAGTCTATCGCAGTACCAAATTCCAACTCTAGTCTGGAACTGAACATCTCATCTAGGGTTTTACCATCCTGGCCTTTGTGATGGTCCTTGGCTCAAAACACTTGAAATAGTCATCATCTAAATATGTACACTGCAGCTATATAGACAGCCACCTTAAAGTGGATATCCTCTGCTCCCTCTGGGGTCCATGGACACAAGGGTTACTTTGAGAACATGTTTTATACATCCTATGGTGAAGGAATACTTTAAAATTAAATAAATCATAATCTGTAAGTACCTGCTTCTCTCTAGGGTTTATAAACAGAGTCAGTTTGAAACCCAAGATAATTTTCATTGCACCAGCTTAATGAAGCATTAATAACTGCACCCAGAGTCTAGGCTGCCATTAAATCAGTCGCACCTCTAAGTGCATTCAGTCATGTGCGATCCATCAATTCATCCACAAATTAAGACAGGTATCCACTCAGGACGCAGCAAATAATTTCCCCAATTCCAGGGGTGATACTGAGTAGGTTTCATTGGTTACCAAAAGAGGAGAAGGTTTCTCACATTGCACAAATTGTGCTGAGTCTTACGAATTTTGTTACACAACATCTTCTGGAGCAATTAATTTAGACTCATGTGATAGGAAGCTTTAATGCTCTGAAGCAGGTGTTAGGGGCCTAAAATACTCTGCACTGTGGACAGCTGAAGGTTGCTTCTCCAGCCTCCAACCTGAATCAACAAATTGCAAAGGCTTAGAGAATGAGCCCCATGACTTGAATAAGACACTGGAGCTTATGTTCAGTGTGAGGAAAATGTTCGGGTCCCTGTCTGTGCAGTAAAATATATAAATGTTTTCTTTTCTTTCTTTTTGTTTTTATTTTTGCTTTTGGGTTTTCTATTTGTTTGTGGGTTTTTCTTGTTTGTTTTCATTGTGGGGGTTTTATTGTGAGTTTGTTTGGTTTCTGGAGCAGGTTTGGATTTTTCAGATCAAATACTCTTTGGAATCAGAGTCTTCAGGCAGGCATCAAATTGAAAAACAACAGTTCTTTAACCTTCTCCTCAAGGCACCTAAATTGCAAGAGATTTCCACCGTACATTTTCCTGCGGAGGAACAAACAAACAAACATTTGGGGAAGCATTTTTTGTGCTTCATCAGGCCGAGCACCGTTAGACGATTATGTTTGCACTTCAAGGAGTAATGCATGCCTGAGTGGGTCATTACAAGCGATTCATACAGGAGCATAGGGAGGATTTTTTAAAGAGGGAGGGCTGTCTGTGCTGCTTGTGAAGAAAAAGGGACAGGTTAGATGAGAAGGTACTGCTGGATCTCTCCCGTAGCTTTTGGATTGCACGGGGGATTTTCCAGTTTGTTGAGAGGCAGCCCACACCTGGCTGGGATCACCAAACACAGAATCCTGCTGTGAGAAACTACATAGGATGCCTCTGGAGCATCTCCAAGGTGCTTGCACCTGCAGGAACTCTTGGAGAATCCTCTGAAGTCAGAGTTCCCGAAGTAGTGGTCTGTTCCCACACTGCTTTTGTCTACTGCAAACAAACAAGCCCAGGTGTATGGCCAGAGAGCAGCAGGAATATCACCATCTGCCACGTAGAACTCTGGGAAGGGAGCAAGAGCGGCTTGGAAAGCTGCTCGAACAGGACACCGGGGACAGAGACAGCACATTAAAACTGGGAGTTTTGGGAGGGAAATGGAAAAATAACCCTTTTTTTTTTTTATCAAGAGCTGACTACTTGCCCCATGAAAAGATCTGATGCTTTCAGATGACATCCTCATCTTCTAAAAACACGTTCCTATTGGTGATATGTGCTTGGACAATTTGCTCTGAAAAGCAGGAAGTATCATGTGCAATAGCAAATTGCAATCATGATCCTTGTAAATTAACGGTGACTCAGAACTCATGAGGTGGCCCTCAGTGATAGGGACCAATTCCATCCAGTCCTGGAGACAGCGTCGTGTCATTCTTTTCTTCTGCTGCTAATTTAGATTAATGGCTTTTATTGTTGGTTGTCAGCTTTGACTGATTGAACAGTAAAGTTACATTTCATTTCCTCTCTTTCATTATGACACTCGATGAGGAAAAATACAAATGAATTCACATTTAATTGGAGCATAGAAATATTTTTTTTCCTCTGGTTTCGAGAACAAGCACAAAGAGCAGTGTGAAAGCAATGTCTAGGTTGGTGATTGCATTAGTGTAAATTCTCTAAATGTTTGTTCTTTCTGTCTGTGGTGAGCAGTAGAGACAGAAGTTGTTTTTCACTGCCAGTTTATCACTTTCTGGGTTTCTGTAAATATCTGCAGAAAGAACTGTCATATTCCTGCAAACAGATTTTTTTCACTACTTCAGCTCTCTCTCTGGATTAATTTCCCTCTTCTGTATAATCTTAATCTCGCTCTCTCTGATCTACCCACAGAGAAGGGAAGAAAGCCTGACAAAGAGGGCAGGTGTTAGAAGTCAGTGCATGTGCAAATTTAATTGGATACACAGAAAAATGTCAGTCCTAGAAGCTGATCAATCAATCAGTGCTAGCAAATACCATCATGGACTTTTACAAAAGATGAAAAATGGAAAGAACAGAAATGTCCTTACCGGGCTTTTTCTGAGCAGGGAAATGGTTTCATTCTTCTCTCCTGCATCTCAAAATATCATTTTGGCCACTGTTGCAATGCTGAAGGACACCAGTGGTGTGACTTTGAGCTGGTCAGTCACAGGCTCCTGGATGTTACAGGGAGCAGATTTCAGTGGAAAAGCCAGTTAAACTGCTTGAAGTAGTGAAGGAGCTTCAAATTCTGAAACCACCATCCATAGCACTGGGCTGTAGGTAAAGTAGAATAAATTAATTGAAGTGTATTTTCTGCAGAGAGAGTGGAGAAGATATTTCAGGTCTGCAGACTGTAGGGCTTGGGAAAACGGGAAAGCTGAGAAGAGGACTGGCAAAAGGATAGTAAGAAGACACTTGTGGGGTAGAATAAAACCCACAAAGTGACAGACTTTCTGATTTCTGGCAGTGATTTTTGACCAAGGACACTACTTATTTTGGTTTATTGCTGTGCTGCTGAGGAAAAACAGAGCCTGGGTATGTGCTTTTTAAAAATAGAAGAGCATACGCTGAAGAGATCACGAGTCTCACATCACTGGTGATTTTCTTTTTCTCGCACTATAAATGAACCTCCAGGACACTAGATAATGGATCACAGGCTAAAACACGAGGAAAATAGATCTTCTAAGTTAAAAAGATTCTTTAAAAATAAAGCTATTTTTCCAAGATGTCAAATGCTTTCAAAAGGAGCCCATTCCCTGATCTTGCACTACTTAAGGCCAGGTTTTAGATCTCTGCTGAACTAACCTAAGCAACCCTAAATCATATTTTTAAAAGTCTTCTTTGTTTAAAGAAAAAGTATATTGTATAGATCTCGTTTTCAAAAAAACCCCTGGACATTGTGTCTGACAATAGTGCCTGACCAGATTTGGAGACACTTCTGATCGCTGCCTACAATACACTCCTTAAAAGCCATCAAGTTAGCAGCCACTACACCTGCCTGAAATGCCAAGTGATCAGACTCTCTCATTTCATGGTAACCTACTTTCTGTTAAGTCTTTACATTTGTTTCATTTTTCCCTGAAATAAATTCAGTGCTGGTAAACATTGCCGTAACAGACAAAATGGCAAAATGCAGATGTCTTGCTGTCTCTCAGCACACGAGAGGTTCTGCTGTGCAGCGATTGTATAAAAAGTTGTAAGGGCAGGATTAAAGGTTGTTGGGTGTGGAAGCAAGAAGTGAAGAGATGAGCCTGTGAGTGCTGTCCCACGGGGCAGGTAACAGGATATGTCACGATGCGGGGTATACTCCTGTCTCTTCCAGGGTCTGAAGAGATAAGTGTGATTTCAAAGAGTTAAAATTTCTTCTTTCCTTGCTCTAAAAGTGCAAAAAAATATGACGGCCCTTAAAGGAAAAGCAACATATTTGTATCTACTTCAACCAACGGATGAGGAGTGTGCAGGACAGAGAGGGATATGTCCAAGAGGAGTTAATAGTCCCAACTACTTTCTCCACTGCATTTTTAAAATGTCTTTAGAAGAAAGTTTCTTACTTGCTCTGGGATGTTTTTCTCTGCAATCAGGTCATTTTTGTCCCTGGTCAAAGAGTTTTGTTGTTACTGGAATGTAAGCCATCAGACCTGTCTGGTCTCTTTTTTTCCATAAAAAGTGAGCCTGTGGTTTTCAAAGTGCAAACCATCAGCCTTAAATCAGTACTTTGCTAAAAGACCACTGGCAAGAGCATTCTGGAAAGTTTAGGGGTGAAAATGGCACTTACCTGTAAAGTTATTTTGTGGACTCAAGTTGATATAAGGCAAATAATTCAGGAAAGGATTAGGCACTTACATGAATATGAATAACATCAGCAGTTGCACTGGGAAAGAGAAAATTTACAGGGGTTATCAATCCTTACGCTTCAGAGCTTGGGACCATTTCTGGGAAGAAATATTTTTCTGCCTATATAGCCCTTAATCCTCAGAGGCCTCAATGTTTGACACCAGCCTTTAAAGCATCTCTGAGTGACTTGGAATGAGAGGCACAACAAAACTCAGGGCAAGGTGTACAAGTTTCTTTAGGAGGTTAGAAAGGCAGAAGGGCTGGCAAATCCCATGGATCTCCACTAGTCCTGAGTAGGGGCTTAACAATTCAGATGTTTTTCTAGGAAACTCTGAAATGTGACTTTCTGTTTCCAACTGGAGGGCAATAATTCTTTAAGTGTGTTGAGGGTCACTGACAGGTTTCCCTCAGAGTTAAATAGAGGAGACATTTGCATGTCCCACCTTTGGCCTGGTGAGCATTTTACTGAGTCACCACTAAATCACAAAGCGTTGGGAGGAAAGACCTCCCTCGATCCCACAGTACACACTGCCGCCTGAATTACGAGTTCCACATCCAGATGTGGAGAGCTCACGCTGTCTTCACTTTCCCCCTCAAATTTACACTCCCCGGGGACACAAAGAGTCACTAACAGTTTGCACAGCTGTGGTGTTAAATTGGTACAGCAAAATTTATGGAAAGACCAAGAGAAGTAAGTTTGTACTGTAATGACACTTTAAACAGTCATTTTCTGTTGCCTTTCTCAGAAGGCAGAGAAGAGAGATTTATCATGAGAGTAACTCTGCCAAACTATGCAGAGCTGCCCTGGGGGGGTTGTCCCTCGTGACGTTGTCTTAACTGAGGGGAGAAGGTCTTATCTTAAATTGCTTAAAGTACTTGTTCCCCAGCCCAGATGATAAAATGGAGCTTAAGGCTCTGGATGTCCTCCAGGGTTTCCAGTAGGAGTGTTTCATTGCCAAAAATACAACACAACCTCATGCTTGCCAGCCCTCATTTGCCTTGATGTCTCGAATGCAATATCCTGGATTTCATCAGGAGATACCGATCCGATATAGGGAGACAGTGAAGCCAAGGGAATTATTTTGAATTCAAACCCTCTTAAGCACAGCATCATGTCATGGTGAAACCACCATCTGAAATGAAGACTGACAGTTTAATTTCTTGAAGTACTGGAAAAGAAAAGACATCTGCCATGATGGCTACTGGCTTCCACAAGCTGATGGTAATAGACTGTGAGGTCCTTTACAGCTGAAGAAATTAATCCTTTTTTTTCCCATAATATACCTGTCATTTTCTATATGAGTAAATATGTTTTTTAGAATCTACAGCATGGCTATTTTGTTTCCCTATCCCTTCTCTGTCTGCCTGTAATCTCTGCTCTGCATGGATTTTACAAATTTACCGGGGTACACTACCTTGTGATGAGGTAGAAGTGAGTTTGGCCAACAACAAAAACAAAGATTTGAAAAGATTTGCTCAAAAACGTGTTTTGTTTTGTTTTAAATAATCATGTCTTAGATGAAAATGAACAGGAGACTTCTAAATAATAAAATATTGCTACTACTACCTCTACTACTACTAATATTAGTAAAACCCAACCAGTAAGAGTCCTTCTCCACATGGCATGGCATTTAGTAATGGCTGTCTTCTTCCTTGACTCAATGAAAACTTCCAGTATCTTGAATTTATGACAGAAAATTACTTTAAAGAAAAAAAAAAAAAAGAAAGAAAAGATGAAATTTGTTATCAGGAAAATTAACTGTGAATTTCACAAGCAGCAGAGCCAGAGCAATCAGGTTTCGTGTACACTGGTAGCTGTTGCCTCTCCCACCAGAACAGCAGCAGCTCCCTTTGCTCATCCTGGTCCTCCATGTGCCTGTGGCTTCCTTGGATCCCTGCCCATGCTGGCTTGCCAGCTCTCCTTCCCAGACAGAGTCTGCAGCAGCTAAGGGCTCCCTGCCCCTCACTGGATGGATCCAGTCCTTCACGGCTCACTCCTTTCTCCTGGCGGTTCAGTGAAACTTGCAAGACGTCACTGTTCCTGGGACTTATCTCCCTTTCAAATGTGTTTGAAGTTGGCAAGTGTGTTCAAAAGTAATTAAGGGAGGAATGACAGACAGTTTGACAAAGTATCCTATTTCCTCAGGAAATCAGGCTAAATAAGGGGGATTGTCATGTAAAAATCATAAATTTTCTCCAAACAAAAACTTCTTTTGTTCCCTTGGGCATCAAAGATTACCAAAACCTGAAGGAATTTTAAACTCCAATTTAAACTTCAGAGCTTGCACTAGCAGTTTACTATTGAATTGTCAATTATCTTGGTCTTTTTAATTAACTCTGCTTTTAGGTTCTGGTACAATATTTATTCGTTCTGTTTTTAAAGCAAAAAAATGGAACATCAGACATAATGGGAATAAAACTGGCTTTCCATGGAAGGAAAAAACCCATAAACATAATTTCATCCAACATTTGAATCTATTTTTTTAAGGACTTCCATTACTGTAGTCTAGCAAATGACGAGAAAGTGATTGTTTTCTAATATATGCTCTAGGCTTGTTCCTTCCTGATCAATGCTTTATTTGTAGGCTTTTCTACCACTCCCATTTATATGGTGTTTTCACTCTGGCTTGGTGGAGAACTGAAGGTGCTGTGAGGCAGCCCACGGTGTGTGTTTGTAATTCCTCAGACAGATGTAGCAAAGTCACAACTGACCTCAAACAAAGAAAATACAAAAAGGCTTTGCTGCCTAAAGTTGTGACCGCAGGACAGAAGACCGCAGGATCACAGTACATGAACTGTAACAAACATGGATGAATTGTCGCATACTCTGTCCAAGTAAATGCAGGAGTTGGAGGCTGCAATTTGGTCATGAGGATCAATTGAGAGCAAGAGAGATGGGATAAAGGAGCTCTCTCCTTTGGCTTGAGACCCAGTTTTTGGGACCATCTTTCCCGCAGCACTTTGGTAACTCAGTGTGTGTTGGCACTTGACTTCCTTGCTGGGAATTGGCCGGAGAGCTTCACGTCAACAGGCTGAGCTGAGAGGCAGAGCAGCTGTATATTGAGGCTATAACCTTCTGTGTTCTTTATGGCTTGAGAGATGAGAATTTTCATGTAGGCTGTTTACTGCAAAATGCTTAAGCAGAGGCAGAGTGAGACCAGTACTGCCTGGAATTTGCACAGATAAAATTGGACTTTACGTTGGAATATATGTGCCCGAGATTTTCTTCCCCCGTGCCAAAGCGGTCAAAGGTTTGCCCGGAGCACTGGAGAAATGAGATCTCACTCAGGAACTTCTCATGGTCTTTCTGACACACTAAGATGAACTTTCCTTAAAACTAGTGCTGATACGAGGTCTTTTCAGAATCAGAGCCAACAAAACCAACCTTCTTTTTTTTTTTTTTCAGTGCAGCACAGGACCTTTGAGATGTATTATTTAACAATTCAGTGAAACTAGATGCCCAAGGTTTATTTATTTTTCTCTCTCTCTGTATGAGTTTCAAAACTTCTGACCACTTCTTCATTTTAGGACTGTTTTTTGAATATTATTCCTTTTAAAGTTCCTAGGGATGAAAAAATAGCAAACAATAGCTTGAACTATTTTAATAATGTCTGACTGATGACTAGACACACAGATCTTTTCGTAGCTCTTTAATAGAATTTTTTTTTTTTAATTAGACCGTGTCTTCGAACAAGATCCCAAATTACAGTTTTAATCTTTACCAAGAGACAATTTCCTCTCCTTGCTCTGTCGGTGTCCTTCTGTTACCAGCAATAAAGAAATAAATAGCAGCAACCTGATTTTTTTATTATGTTGCAGTGGTACACTGAAATCAGAACATCCTAGAACCATGAAGATAACTGAGTTAATCAATGGACATTTGCAGGGGGCAGTCAGGTTCCAGCATTTTCTTCTCTGTTTCTTTCCTTCCGTATGAAAATTTACCTATAATCAAGCTGACTCCAACATAGTTTTGTAGGGAAACGGGTAAGTCAAACCCATGCCTGCAGGATTTCTTGATAGAAAATATGATGTGCCTGCTGGGACTCCTGTTACAAAGAAGGAGGAAGGAGAAACTCTTATCTTTTTCTTTCATAATGAATCCTTACTGGATCATAAGCAAAACTGAATTCAAGATCTTCAACCACAGAATGAGAGGAATAATTATTAAAGTGCAAACAACTGTACATTCCCACATATGTCTCAGATAGAGTAATGTTTGGGAAGGTGGAATGCCATATATTCAAAAACACCCATTTTCACAGCTCCTGAGTGCTGTTACCAGAAAAAAAGAGGGATAATATAGAAAAATCAGAGAGCCAGGGGAGCCAATAACATATACTTTATATTTCAACATGCACAGCGTGCGTGTACTTCCATCTATTCATATATACGTGTGGGGTTTATATGTGTATATATATCCATATATTTAAGCACACACAACGCTCAAAAAAGTGGTGTAGATGTTCTGCAATGGAAATGTAGGATGCTGGGTGTGATTTATAACTTCAGATGAACCAAAAGGATTCTCCTGTTCATTTTGACTGGTATGTCTGTATAAATGGGCTCCGAGTGGATTGCATCAAAGTGTGTGTCCTTATGAGCTGGTGAAAAATTGTGACCTCTGTGGAAATGCCAACAGCACATATGTGATGCACAGCACCAGAGATAAAATCAGGGCAGAGAGAACCTTAAAAAGCCAGGGTGGAATAGGGTGAGGAAGAGGAAACACAACAGATTTCAGAGTTGAAATATTTTTGAAAGGTGAAACAGGGAGAGAGGATGAGGTCACCAAAGTGAATCATGAAAGGATCTTCATGACTGTGATTTTCATTGCATCCGTGGATGCTTCTTCAGTTTATATCTGAAATCTTCACCCACTCTGAACTGAGTGGTAAAACAAAGTTAATTGCTCAAGCCTCCTTGTAGAACAGTAAAAAGGCTGAGAGTGTTTCTGTCCTCAGGAAGTAGAAGTGAAGAGTAGAAATGTTTCAAAGCAAGAATTGCTTGCAGTCAGTACAGTTTGATGTTGAGCTGCAATAATTGCAAAAGCTTTCACGGGAACAGCCGGGTGTTAAGTGTTTGTCTGTGCTGCTTTAACAGGCTCTTTTGACCATTTTTGGAGCTAAATGCCTACATATTGGGCTCAAGTGCTGTGGTAGCCATTTGGGACTGGATCCAGCCACCCTGCTTCAGGGTCACCAAACTCATCTTTTAGATAGAAAGAACATCTATTACAGCGATTTTCGACATTTTCCTTGAGAAAACTATTTTCTTGTCCATACTGAGAATTGCTGAACTTCCAAGTCTCCCCATGTTCTTCCCATTGAGCTGGGAGCAATATGAGATTGCTGCAGCTGTTTCTGGCCACTGTCAATGAACCAAAGACCAAGCAAACTTCATCTTCCTTACAGTTGCTTTTACTGTCTCCATTTTCAGATAAATAGCGGTGATGGAAGAGACTGCAGTGGCAGGAGAAGGATGGTTTTGAGAAGCAGTTGGCTAAGGGTTTAAATATTTGCCTGCTCTGTGTCCCAGGATATGATCTGCACACTTTCTCCCTGTCCTTACTCAGATTTGCAATGTTCTTGTAGCAGGTGAAGTGCTGCTTTGTGGGCTGCCGGTCCCTGAAATGGCTAAATCAAAGTGCTCTGGTGCATTGAATTCTGGCATTATTATTCAGTAAATTGTGTCTCTTCCCCTCATCTGCTCCCTCTTGATACTTCTTGTTATTTACCAGCCGTTGCCTGACTCCAGACGAATGCAGCCCCGATATCCAAGCAGAGAGAAGCACACTGAGGGACAGAGGTGACTCCCGAGGCGTCCCTCATCCAGCACGTCTCCAGACACATTAACAATGCTGCATCCAGAGCTGTTCATCAAGTGCCACTAGCAGCTCCTCAAGTGCTGTTGGATGTACTTCTAACTCTGTTAGACTGCAAAGGGGAGAAGGAGCCAAATCCCAGCAGCTGTAGGAGGTGGGCTGGGAGAGCAAAGGCAGCGCAGGCTAGAGATTAAATCCAGTAGCTATATACCAAGGCAAAATCCCCTTAGCTTTCCAGTGACTAATCCTCTGGTCTGCAATATTAATTCACTGGTTTGGAGATATTTCTCCAGCCAACAAGGTTCATTCAATCTACTAATGTGTTTCTCCAAAGCTTGGATCTGATTTGGGGCTGGGGCATTGCTAGCCTCCTATAACAAATCCTTGGTATTTACAGAATTATTTCATTTCAACTGGGTCAGCCTGTGTTATGCCCTAAGAGGTCCTCTTACCTGAGCAGAAAAAATACTTCGTTCTGTAATATTTTTCAGAAAGGAAGGACCTACTCTGAACCTAAAGGGTGTTCAGTCAGTTTGGGCTGTTTTACTCAATTTCTTTCGATGGTTAACTCAGCTCTGCAATGTCTTTTCGCTCTGCAACCCAAAGGGTGATTAGCTTAAGAGCTGTGGCTGCATTACCCTTTCAGAGCAAGCTATGATCCTTGTAAAAGCTTCTCAATCATGCTCCAAAGTCCTCTAGGACAGGTAACGTGTGTTTATTAAACACTGTTCTGAGAATTGCTTGATTTTTACACATTTGTGACTAAGAGCACACTTTGACGAGCCCGATATTGGAATTATTGGGGAAAGGCCTGTACTCAGTGACTGCATTCAGTGATTATCTGACAACACAGCTCTTTGAGAGCTATTAATCCTCCACCAACTTCTTTGATGTTGCAACCTGCTGGCTGCCTTACGTTTTTGCCTGGTCAGTCATCACCTAGCTGAGGTGGACACGTTTGGAAAACCCTTCCCCTCCGACAGAAAAAAACTAAAAAGGGAGGAGGGGAGAAGAACGCAGACAAAACTGGACAAATATATCACCTGAACTCAGGATTTCAGAATCATCTTCTTACTTTCCACCTTGGGATGCTGAGCACCAAGTGGACACCTACTGACATATCCCTGTGAAGGGCTGCAGGTTAAGTGTCTCCATGGTCTGTTCCAGAGCTCAGAGAAAAGCCTGTGGAGAAACTCCCACTGACTTCAATAGCTAAGAATCACGCCTCTGCTGGGGTAGCTGTATTACAGCAATTTGCCTGTTGGCACTTGGGGAACGTGGAGCCAGGACAATTTGGCCAATTTTAAAAATAAAAAGCCTGTTTGTTGTTTTGCAATTGCTTCTGGCAAACATGGAGTAGTTGATGGGATTAGTGGGATGGTTTTGGCAAGGTAGCTTGTTTCTTCAGGTTCTCCCACCCCTCATCTGTCAATTTTAGCAAGTTTTGCTAAATTGGCAGAGTTTAAAAAATAATAAAAAAATGGGGGGAAATCAAGTATTTAGAGGCAGTGAAGCAGAAAGCTGAAATGCAATGGCTTTTACTTTTTTGTCAAATTTAATATCTACTATCAAGAGTAAAAACCGCAAAAAATGACTGCAACAAAAAAGAGAAGAAAAATAAATAGAAAAAGCTTTCCTCATCTTAAGTGTACCTGTGTCAGTCTTCCAAGCTGCAAAACCAAAGGTTAAACCGTGACTTGGGAATAGAAAAACAGGCGATTGAAAGAGAAATTATTTGAAAAAAATTTTGCTAAGGCACTGATTTGGAAAGATACAGAGATATGGGAGATGCTGCTTTAAGGTACATGGGCAATTTCCTGGTGAGAGAGAGTCTCCAAGTGCTGTAAGGCTGAGTGGTCTATTACCTCCCTTTGCCTCTCCAGTGTCTCCTGGAACAAAAGCAGGGAGGTTTTGCTCAAAAGCCTCATGCTGTTTAACTGGTGTACAACCCTAAAAAGGATTGCTACGCCTCAGTCCTTGAGCTTTGTGAGGTCTGCAGCCCACCCTCCCCTCCTGCACCTGCACCAGGCTGTGCTTGACACAGCTACTGCTCTGCAGCGGTGAGATCTGATGGAATGGGTGCCGAAGTAAGTGATGGATCCCAAATCAAGTCCTGTAGTCAAAGCCTCTAATGCACAGTGAGAGTACGACCCTAATCCAGATGTGGCTTTGGGTTCATAATCAGAAGAACCAACTTGCAGCTAAATAGGTGAAGGGAGATCATTCAGCCTGATGGTGCAGGCTCACAGGGGGTACTTGGGTGCCACCAGCTCGGGCATCAGTGTAAAACTCCAGCCTGATTTCACTGCCTCGTTTCTCGTTCCATCCTGATACCTGGCATATATTCAATTTCTTTACAATAAAAGACAGTTTCTTCATCTGCTGCCCTTTCAGTGTGTGACGGCTATAAACCACTGGTTACAAAGCCTGAACGTTTCAGAATCTACTGACATTTAAGGAAAAAGATTACCAAGCCCTTGAAAGGAACACACCACTGAAATACACAAAGAAGCAAGTGCAACTTCCTGGCTGTTAAAGCGATAAAGAAATTAATGGCACACCAGGTTCCAAAATCCCACTGCTGTTTGGAGATATCGCCTTTTTCCTCTTTTTTTTTTAATTCTTTTCTCCCTCCACAATGTATAAAGGTAGCTGCAGTTAAAGGGATGACAAGGCGCAGAAAAGATATTGCTTCCCCTGAGTTTTATGAAGCTGATATCAATCTTTTTTTTTCATAAACTTCAGGCCTGTTATTACCCTAAAAGCATGTTCCACAGCATTTAATGTGACACTGATGAGAATACAAATAAGGAGAGGTGAGGGAGATGGAGGACAGAGGGAGAAGAATCAAATGATGTTAAATGCAAGGACCTGAACAGCACTTCCATACCCGTTGCCATTGAGAAGAGTTTAAAGGGGCCAGGAAAGCGTAGAGCATCTGAACTGTGTTTGGGGGCAGTAAATCAATTTGAGCTTCAAGAATGAGGTAAGAAATATCATCTGAGGAAGGTGAGAAAAGAAATTTAGGTTATGGAGGCATGAAGGCTTGCATGTGAGCTAATGAGGCATGCTTTAGCTAAGTGTTGTGCAGAAAGACAGGGTATAAATGTCCTTGAAATTGGGATGATTTGGAGTGAAAAACAAATGCTCTGGATTTTGTAAACTTTCACCTGGAAGTGTATGAAATGCTGATTAGCTTTATGTCATATTTAGCCAGAGCTTGGCTAGATTCTAGTGGATGTGGATAACTTTTTGTAGAGAAATGTTCTTGCTGCTGAGTAGCAAGAGAAGGTTGGACCACTCCTTCTGTCCCTTATCTGGTACATGATTAGTCAGAAACTGACATATCCAAGAGAAACCAAAAGAGGTAATTCTTCATACAGGGTGTAGCTATGAAATTCCTTGGTTCAGGGTATTGGGGATATGCAGAGTTTGCAGCTTCAAGCAGAGGCTGGACCAACTCGTAAAGGGAAATCCACTCAGAATTACTGCACATACTCGAATCACGTTTGGTTTGGGCAGTCCTTGAGCTGCTGGAGATTGGAGAGTGTTCTGAAGAAGAGTTACTGCATGACTGTCCAAGGCTTACGTTCCTTCCTTGGCATCTGCAGTGCCACAGGGTAACTAACAAGGTGAGCATCCAGCCAACTCATGAAGTCACTCCTTTCCCCAGGCTACATCCTCAAACTTTATTGCTGTGAGGAAGTTTACAGGACAGTAGAGAACAGAAAAAAGTAACAAATACCATCTCTGAAATGAACCTGGAGAAGTGGGGGCGTGTGAGCTGGACATGAACTTGAATGCAGTCAGAGCAATGACACCTTTCTGCTCATCACTTTTCTCCAGTGTGGTGTACTATCAGCTCTTGAGATAGTAGTTGAGGAATCCAAGAAGCCCGATAACAGACTTTTTGAGAATTCTATGTTAGCACTTTCAACATTGCTGTGAACAGGATGTAGCTGAAATGGTGATAAATTACCTGATACTGCCACAGGAAGCAACACTGCAGGCGTTCTCTTGACAGCTTTTTCAGACTCTCTAAATTGTCCATAAACACATTAATATTTTGAACGACTTCTACCATATGTGATATATATTGTCAGTTCATAATTTCAGGTGCTCTGTGCCTAATTTGCATACATGGGCAAATGAGGGAAATTTATCTCATTTTCAGGTTATTATTCCAATTGAGGATTCAGAGTGTGCACATGGAGATTGTATGTAATTTTCCACAGGCCTGAAACTTTTCCTGTAACTCAACATGCATTTTGATAAGAAAAAAGACTATTATAACGTCTCAGTGTTTGTCGGAACCACTATACCACTGTTAAGAAATAATAAAATAGTGAGACAGATTACAGCAGTCAGAGTATCTGTGTTTTGAGTTTTGATGAGATGTAAAATCGGTTGAAGTTATTTCAGATCTCTGCAAAAGAAGTCTGCCTTGAAATGTCAGTATTTCATGAGAGCTTTCAATGGCTCTTCAAGTGACACAAAGTACTCTCATGTCAATGTTAGAAACCCTAACCTATGCAGCTGCTCCTACATAAGAAATTTACTTTGCAAAGATAATTCATAGCTGAGGACCAGAACAGTTCTTCAGGGCTCACAGAAAGAGAAACAAGTTCCAGGAAAGAGTGCAAATCTGCAAAGCAACATTTTTCTCAGGTGTTTTTTACTGTCTAAATGCTCAGTGGAGGAAGAAGAGATATCTGTTGACGTGTTTTGAAAGCAACCGACATTAACAATGTAATCTGTAGGCTTAATCCTGCAATTTTTTGGTGTGAAGTTTTGTTCCAGCCATGTAATTTACACTGATTTAGTGTTGGACGGCTTTCAGCTCCTCTGTGTACAGGCTAAATGCTCTTAACACTTGGATAACTTGGACTGTAACTTTTTATAGGAAGGGACTGTGGTCTTTGTTCAATGTTCTGTTTGGGGCTCCTTAAGGATTTCAAGAAGCACGAAAATAAATTAGAAAAAATGGTACTTCACGATATTCAGGCACATTGTTTTATGAGGACCTGTTCTTGAGAAGTGGAATAGTTGGTGCCAAAGTTCCATGTGGGCAGCAAACGAGTTCCTTACAGGTGTGTGATTATTTGTGGATTTGGTATATCACACACAGAAGAAAAATCTTCCTCTGTATCTATGCACTCATATTTAATCCTGTTCTTACAGTGTCAGGTTTCTGACAGCAAAACCCATAAATTCTTGAATAAAAAGAACCACGCCAACACCATCAAATTATTCCCCAAACACCTCAGTTTTTTATTCTTTTCCTCCAGAAAAAGCATTCCAACAATGGAAAACCACCAAAGAATTCCTTCTTTTTTTCTTCTTCAAAGTCAGGAAGAAACCATCCCAAAATCCTCTACAAAAGCACGGGTTTTGTCCATTTCAAGTTAGGCAGGAAGATCACCAGAAGTGTCCTGGTTGTATAAAGAAAAGCTCTCCTGCTGGTGTCACCAGGTCACTGCCTGTCTTTCTATAATGGTCCCATGGGACCTTTGAGCCATGAAAACCCCCAACCTTGGTCACAAGTCTTTATTCCCAGGCTGCTTGTGAACATTTTCAGTACTTTATGAACAGAGGGAATCTGTGCTCCGCTTCTCTCGCCTGTTGTGGACGATGTTTCTGTTTGCTTCATCTGGTCTTTGTCCCCTTGTGTAACACAAGGAGCAGACCTGCTCTCCTTAGAGGTCATGATGAGCTGCAAGCAGGACAGGGGGAAACAAACCAGGTCATGATGTGATTACACCTGCACTCCTAAGAGCAGGGGTTGATCTTCAAAGCTAATTAAAAAACCCTATTTACCTGTGGGATGGCTCTGCTGGCACCCAACAGGTGGAACAGCAATTTTCACCCAACTGAAATTTTATGTTTAAACAAGGTTCTCCAGGAAACAGAAATTTTATTTTATTTTATTTTGTTTTATTTCTTAAAACTAGATTCTGCTGAACATTAAGAGACCTATCTAATAGCAATACATTTTTTAAAGTAATGAAATATTTACAGCTGGAGTCTTCAACAGAGGAACAGTAGAGTGTGTTTATTTTGCATCTCAGTAAATTATATATATACCAAGAATCAAATGGATGCTTTCAGTTGATCATGCTAATCCAAACAAGCTTTCTTTATGGTTTTTAATCTGAAGAATTTGTTTTCCATTCCCATGCAAATAATTATCAAAGCATCTATTAAACACTATAAATAAATCCAGGCCCTAAAATTTGTCTCCAGACTCTAAATACACAGTATGGCTGCGGGGCATATCATTCCTCAGCAAAAGCTGGTGGTTTTGTCGCTCTCCCTGGGCCCTTCCTAGACCCTTAAAGGAAAACTACAGCGATAGCTAAATAAACACTTGCTAAATAAGAGCATATATATTGAAATTTATGCAAAACTGTTCAGAAATATCTGGCAAAATTTCCATCTCAGTATAGCAGTAATAGGTGCTTGTAGTTTTTCCAAATGCTTTGCCAAGTCCAAGATGTACAAAAGCTGAATTCTATTTCAGCACTTGTTTCCACAACTTGTATACCAGGTAAAGTCCCAATATGGACTTTCTACAGCCAGATTCCCTTGAACATTTGGAAGGAAAGGGACAAATTACATGGAAATACAGCATATGCTGCTGGCCAGACAGCCTCTGCTGCTGCTTAAACTCAGTAGAATTCACCCCCGCACAAGTTAATAATTTGAAAAGGGCAACTTGCAAGAGAGCAAAATAAAAATTCAGAAAGCATAGAAAACTTGAAAACTCAGATAGGACCTCAGAAACCTGTTTAAAAAATAAGGATCTCAATTTATGTGAATGTATGTTGACCTGTGTGTGCACATGTTTACTCAGAAAGTGGTAATTTCCCTGCTTCCAATCTGCTTCCCTGTTATCAGTGCTTGTTGCTTTGAGTGCATAACAAGAGCTGCAGCATCCAGTGCTTGGTCTCATTGGAGGGCCAGTGGTGTGGCCCTGAGCTGCCAGTTGGGTTTGTGGTGGAGGCTGGTCCTGGTCACAGCATTCAGCTGAACTCAGTGGCCACAAAGAGGGACCTGAAGGGGCTGGATGTGATGATATCATTTCTACTCATCGTTTACCATTGAAACTGGTGAGCCTTGAGTGTGCTATGCCATAAGAAGGAAGAGCCATGGACACGATAACAGACAGAATAAAAAAGAGAAGTGGAAATAAAAGGGTGACTCAGCCAAAATCAGACTAGAGCTCATCACCAGTCCCACCAGAAACGCAGACCTGCTCTGAATTTTATAGAGAAACATCCTTATCATGAATACTGCATTCAGATGGTGTGTCTCACACTTTGGTACTGGAGCAGGGGCAGCCTTTATTAGATGAACATGCCTTCTGCTTCAGCATGGACAGTTGGATTCCATAGCCATAGTTATTCCATAGCCACACCCCTGGAGTCCACAAGTTAATCCCCATTAGCCAAAGAAATGGCCTAAATTGTTATTAGAGTCTTTCTTTTTTTAAGAAGTTAAATGAGAAAAATATCACTAGAAAAAGTGCAGAAGGCAAAAAAGCTTGGAATTGCTTAGCTGGTTCTTTCCAGCTGGATTGTTCTCTAATGCTGAACGTTAATTGGAAAATAACAGCATTCCTGCCTGCTTTTAGAAAATCAATATGCGGAGTTTTTTGTCCCCCTCCCCCTATTCAGGTTAATTCATTACCAGGATATTTTTAGATTACTGAATAAATAAAATCCAGCCCTTTTCCAGTCAAAAGCTAATAACTCTAACCCGCCAGAAAGATCTCCTGAGTGCAGTCCTCTCCCTGCCTTCAGTGTTGCTCACTGATGTCCATGCCAACCGCCTGCCCCAAATCACTTGTCAGCCCTTCCACAAAGCTGGATATGCATCCTATGCTCCTTTGAACTGGCACAAGCTGCAGGATCAATGGCTCTGTTTGGCAGGGGCTGAGCTGCTGGGCATTTTGTAGCAGCAACAGCTTGTCAGGGCTGGCTCAGCGCAGGGATGTTAACGCCAGGTCACCGTTCCCTGTGAACCGAGGGGAAGAGCAAGGCAGGAGAGGAGAGGGCAGAACTGGAAATGCAAAGAGGCAACGTCATGTGTCACAGAGGATGCCTCACCACATAAATAAACAATAATTCTAGCAACGTTGTTTTGCATTTTTTTAAATACATAGTCCTGCTCAAATCCCCCTGGATCTAATTAAAACTTTGTTGGCCACCCACCAATCAAGATAATTACGTTGTCTGGCAAAAACAACAACAAAGACGAAATAAGATTGTGCAGAATGATGCACCTACATGGCAAAACAAAACAAAACAAAAAGCCGATCCAGGCCCCATGCCTTGTTTATTAATTTTTGCCTCTTTTGGACAGTGAAAAAAGAACCAAACTATAAAAGACATAGAGTTTGCACCTCAAAGAGTCAACAGATGCTGGAAACACAAAAATGCCCAGTGTGTCAACGAGCATTTGAAATCATGATAAGGAAATCTTGCAGAAGACAGAGGCACCATAATAAATATTAAAATGAGCTGACTGCTGGGAGAGCCTGAGTCAGAAAAGCAGCTTTTACTGCAGGTAAAGGGCAGACACTCAAGATGTGTTATTTAGGGCAGTCACCACTAATAAACCAGGATTTGCTGAAGTTCCTCCCAAGCAAGATCTGAGATGTTGAATTTATTCCTCGTTCTCTCAAGTTCCCTGGATGCTGCTGCCCTGACAGCTGGCTTATTCCATGACAGCAAACATATTTAAGTTATGCTGCAAACAAACTTGATCCAAATTCCATTAAAATCAATGAAGAGACTCCCACTGATTGCAATCAGGCATAAATGAACCAAAAGGCACGTGGAGACTTGGTCGGACTGGAAAATTGAAGCCATTTTAAAACAGAATACCAAGGAGTCTTGATAAAAATGTTAAAAACTGCTCTGGATTAAATGAAGACAAAAGAGAAGCACACTTAATATCTTTTGAACAAACATTGTTTCAAACAGAGGAGAAGATCAGAGTGATTCAGACTTGGACGAATATATGCATTTGGAGGGCTGCAAACACTGGCAAGCACGGTTCTGGCATAAGGAAAGCACAAACCCTGAATTATTATTAATTGCATGAAAATACATGCAAATGGAGTTTTTCCCCTAAGCTTTCCTGATGTGAGAATAGATATTAAACACACAGAGCCATCCAAGCAACAACACTCACAAAAATAAATGTAATCTCATGAAATGCTTGCAATGAAATCAGCAGAAGCATCGCTTATGAGCTCCTTCCATTACTTGGGCTATTTATTGACCTTTGTGTGTGTATACATGTATTAAACTGACAGAGTTATTGTTTTTTCATCACCTTTATTTAATAAATCTCATTCTTCTAGATGAAAGGTTTTTAAACTGATGATGAGGATATTTCTTTCTCTTTTTTTGTTCTTTTTAAGGCATTGATCAAAACCTGACATAATTTTTAGCTTTTTTGAAATTATTTTATAGAGTCCTTTTATAAATAATATCAAGTTTAACCCTAAAATTACATTATCAGTGTCTTGTTTACCAGAAACAAATATTTGTATATGAGCTTTAATCTTAGAGGTGCTACACCCACAGATGTCACAGGTAAATTGCTAAGAGCTGTGGGCAAGAGAAAAATCTAGCACCAAAGTTATGGAAAGAAATTATTTTTATGTTGCAAGGTGTTCTGGAAAATTTCTCAATTAATTTAAATCATATGAACAACTGATTTTTTTTTTTTAATTCCATGCCAAATGGAGTTAAAAAAGGGACCAAAGAGATTCAGAAATCTAATATTAATTTCAAGGTGGTTGTAACAGATTGTCCAGGCAGAAAAACATTTTTTGTTTCCCTTTTATGTATCTACAGATGAACTTATTTGTTTTAAATATACATATTTTAAAAAATCTTCGTAGCTGGCAAAAATAGCTCCAGAAGCTATTTTTAAAGGGGGGGGAAAAAAAAAGAGTGAAAAAAAGAAAGAGAAACCCTTCCTGTCTGAAGTGCTCAAATGGAATATTTTAATTTTACTGCTTTGGCTTTGTTTTTTGTGTTGGAATACTTCAGAGTAGATTTAGAGCAAATGGGAGCTCTTTGTCTTCATACTGTTCTCCACAGTTAAGAGGACTAGTTCTTTTTTCTTATTTTTTTAAAGAAAGGAAAGAAAACAAAGGAAGAATGTTTATAATCTTCTATAAACCCATGACATCAGGAGCCTGACATTCCCTACACGATTCACGGTGAAAAGATTGACAACAAAGAAATACGGATTCCCTTTGCATTTTCTCCTGATTTTCCACTAGCCATTCCAAATCCTTCCTTCTGGAAGATTGGAGTTTCTCACCAAAGGTGAGACTGACAAGCTGTCTCTCATGACTGTTTCCTCTTCCCTCCTTAGAGGGTGTATCTCTCCCTGTCCCACCAAGCTACAGAATCATAGCTGGATGCCCCAGATCTGAGAATCTGCTGAGGGAGTTGCCAGGCTGGAGGCAGAAAAGGTGAGAGGAAGCTTCTCTCTCTCCATCTGCCTTGGATTCCGGCCAGACAGATCCTATGAAAACATTAACTTTCCCAACAGCTGCCCCAGTAGGAAAGGTGTCTTTGACTATGCACTGTGCTGCTCAGATGTGGATGCCTGCACTGCTTATCACCTAGCACCAAAATTCATGTGAGTATCCTCTACCTTGTTTTAGGCAGAAATGGCTGAATTAATGAAAGCGGTTTTAATGATCACCAGACTCTTCTCTCCTGATTGTCTACCATGGGAGTGTGTGTATGGAAAGCTCTGCTGGTTGACCTGTGAGTGATGTAACTGTCTCCAGAAAAGGATTTCTGACCATGACTTAAGAAGCAATGCATCAGCGAAGCAGGACAGAGTTGCCTCACAGAAGTTTATTCCCGATCATTTTTTCAGGTCTGAAATAAAATACTGTCAATGAGCAAGCTCACATCTTCCATCAGCCTCAAGGGTTCTCATTTTTTTCATATATTTTTTACTTTTCTTGCAGTAAAAAGGTAGTTTAAAGTAAAAAGGTTTCTTTCTTCTATTAGAAATTTTATCTTTAGTTGTACCTGGAACTTCTACTTCATCAACACTTCTGGCTAAGAGAAATCAAGCAAGGTGCACAAGCAAGAAAACACCATCTGTAACGATGACAAACTATAAACACCATTCACAGGCCATTAAGTTTGTAATCTTTTTCTCTTCATCATTATTCTCTTACCTCCATTAAATTCTTCCACAACCAAGTGCAGAAGCCAAAGGTGACGGCGGTAGAGTGATAGACAAGAATTTTTATTGTCCTGTCAATGCAGATAAACCCAGAGCTGAGAGAATGTCAGGCGAACTTTCTCAGTGATGACTAAAGTTCAGTATTCTCTGAAAAAGGAAGAAAATAAAAATGATTTTTATGCCTTTTAGGCTTTTAAGATTTATGCTACTGAAGTATCCTGACTCTGTGGAAGATTAGTCAGGCTCTGACTGATATTTATTGTTCACAGGAAACTATTATCTGCACTTGATCAGTCTGCTTCAAAGTGCAGATTTGCAAGGTTGCAAGACAATCAGAGGCATCCAGCAGCCATGATTCTCTTGAGGAACTGGAAAGGACTAGAAGATGATGGAATGAAAATGACTCAGTGGACACAGACAAACAACTTGCAAATGATTGTGAATAGCTGCAAAGACCCTCCGTTGGTCAGGGAAAGGAAAGTTTGCAGTTTGCATCTCCACACAACAAAAAGAAGAGAAAGGAACTTGCTGAGAATCAGATGTAGAACAGGTACATGCCCACAGGAACAACAGAGAGAGTCAGGTAATGGCCAGTTTTTCTAGTAGAACCAAATTTAGGATGTTATAGCACACCAGTCCCCAGCTGTTGTTTGCCAGCGAGTGCCACCACTGGTAGTAGCATTACATTAGAATATGCAGATTGCCTCATTTGCAAAGAGAAACGCCAGTGCAAACCCCAGACGTTTTCTAGGCAGTTGATTTAGAGATGCTGACAGTTGCAATCCAACCAACTTCCGGAGCTCTGTCAATTGCTCCAACCTGCCCATAAGTCCTCAGTTTACCATGAGACTGTTGTCGGAGCCAGTGTTAAAATAGCCAGCTGTTTGCTAGCTGAAGACCACCAGATCGGTCAAGCACAACTTGCTAAAGTCATTCTCATTTTTCCTGGTTGCATTCTTGCCTTTCATGTGGTTGGAAGTGTTCACAGCATGCATTTTAGTTATTGATGGCAAAAACCTTCTGGGTATTATGGGGTTGCTTTAAAACAGTCAGGATGAAATGTGACAATTGCTGGGTCATCCCTGTAGTTATCATTCATATTGGCAGTGGTGAATGAGTTGACTACAAGATACACCCCAGGCTTCCTCCTTTCGCCAATGTTTACTAGTTTCAAAGTTGTTATAATACAGCTCACTCTAGCCGTGAGCTCCAGCTCAGTTTTCTCCTCAGCTGCAAGCTCAGAGCACCAGCTGAGTATGTGCAGTCCCTGCAATTAAGTGCAGTTCTTGCAATTCTCCTTTACACTCAACCAACTATGAAACCCAGCAGAATCTAAGACCAGCTTTTCGGGGCAGCTTTCCAGGTTTCTTAGGCTGCAAAAGTTGATCAAGAGAGAATGTCAGCTGGGAATTTCAAGCAGCAGACTTTCTCATCCACTGTCTTCTGCGGCCTGTGGGTTTTTTCGCTCCTAAATCCCATGGTAAGCCCCGACAGGGGAGCAACACTGAGGAGCACAGGATGGCAATGGATTGATGTGGCCAGACCACAAGGGGAGAGGATCCCTGGAACAGCGACATTCAAGGCCAGCACAGAGGAGCAGATGTCACTAGAGAAGAAACAGGATTCAATCTCAAGATTGAGGCAAAGAGTGCTGGATTCAACATCAGCATGGATACGGTAGTTGTGCTGCCACAGGAATATCGCCTCAGCACCTGACTGGGAGTACGAGCTTATCTGGAGGGGGTAACATGCTCCCTTCGTCCCGTGGCAAGTCCACCCTTGGTTCATCACCTGGGCACAGCTGGCCCAGGAAATACCTGTGGCTGTAAGAGCAGGAAGGAGGTCTGAACGCAGAGAGTAAAATGCACAGCCTGTACCATGAGTGGGGGGGTTGCTGTCCCTTTTGTGGTTGGTTGGATGGTGTAAAAACGCTCTGGATCCAGAAACGGAAGTGAAACAGAGGAATTACATGAGAGAGTTTCCAGAGGAGAAAATCCAGACCAGTCCTATTGTCCCCAGAGAGAGCTGTTGGCTAATAAGCATGACTAGATATTTCAGCATAAAGAGAATTTGAGGAAAACTGCAACCAGGTATTGGTGCTGAGCACCTTCCTGTACTTGGAGGCAATCACACTGACTGAATCTGCTCACCGCCCAGCCTCCTCGCCAGATAAATGAATGTATGAACTCCCCATCCGAGGATTTAGCAAAGCAAAATGGCTCTCTAAGCTACACAGTGTCAAAATCTTGCACTTTTCTTGAGATTACTTTAAACCTCAGTCTTTGCAACAGGCTGCAGCAAGAGGGAGTAAAAGAACAAAAAGCCCTCACTGTTAATATTTATGGCAACTAAAGCAAAATCGCAACACATTTGCAGATGAATAGGAGTCCCTGTTAAAAGCTGCAGCAGCCTAATTTTAGGATAGCACTGGTTTGGGGTTTGATTGTGTAGAATAACAAAGGAGAGATTTCATGTTAATTAATTTAGAAGAATTATTAGTGTCAAAAATAAATAGTTCAATCACCTTTCCAAAAATAATCTGAGGAAGGGAAATGAAATTTAGTGGAAAGAAGATAGAGATTTTCTTTCAGTTGCAGATTTTTTTCAAGTATTTTGGTCTTTTTGTGTCAAATGCATTGCCCCAATAAAAGATATAGGATTTATTTCTAATAATACCTATGCAACAATTATCTAAAAGTTGCTACAAAATATGCCATGTGGCTAAACAATTTTCATTTGTTCAGTGAAATAAACACTTGGAAATAGTTGGTTTGATATAGATAACTAGTCTCTATTTTATTTCAAGAATGAAGCATCCAGACCCTATTTAGGAAAAAACCCAAACTTTTTGTGATATTTACAGCTGAAAGTAATTTTTTTTTTCCCTAATGGAAACTGCAAGAGGACCTGTTGTAGCCTGATTTGTATTTTTTTTTTTTTAACAGAGATTCCGTTTGGGGGAATTATGTGTAATGTCAAACTACAGTATTCATCACTCACCATGGCTTGATAGGAATCAATGGAGCAGTGTTCTTCTTGGTGTCCCTTCATTACACAGTCTTCTCTGAGAAAACTGATGATTTAAAATGAGTGTAGATTCACAAAATCCTGATTATACAAATATTTACTAGGGAAAGATTATACTCCTTTGCCTAAAAGACATTCCGATTCACAAAAGGCCAGGCTATATTATGCCCCTGCCTTATTTTAAAAGCTCAGCTGGTTAAGCCCACCCAGGTCTGTTTCCTTCTCTGTATCTTCTTTCATTCCTCTTCCTCCCTTCCTACTCCATCACAGCACAGGCAGTGTTGGCATAGTCCCTGAGGTGCTTCCATCACACAGGGAACATCGTCTAGCATGTTTCAGAAGACAGGAATACTGTGGAGCCAGGAAGTCTCTCAGGACCACATTTTTCACAAGTAGTCTCTGACTGTGAAACACTCCAGGGGAAAGGAGTCCTGCAGATGGCAGATTATTGCAATCACTGTCATAAGGATTTATGTCCCTGACCAAGCCCGTATTTCCACCTGTCTCAGAACCTGCCCAGTCCCAAGTGAAGATTTGTGTACTCATCCACGTTTCATGCTGTTCCTGCTTCTCTTCTCAAGGCTATATAAATCCTGAGGAAGATGCTTGCTCCACTACAACAGATATCCAGCACTGGTATCCACTCCCTTCATTAAATTCCTCATTGTTCTTCCTGAACCAAGAAGCAAGAACCTCCCCCAACACTCTCGTGCATGTGCAGATCTCTGAGGTAGTTCCTCCTGGTGCAGAGGAAAACCCCCTGCCACTGCTCATCCTGGCAAAGGCAAAGGCTGAAGAGGCCAGCTAAAACCTGCAATTTTCATTTACTCTCATGGTATCACGTTTTATATTGCCAATGATTGCCTCCTGTTCCATGGCTCCCATGGCTTGCTCACATCCCCTCTCCCCAGGCGACATTGGCCATGGGAAACAGAAGAGTCTCCTGACCAGGCAGTGCAGCAGCTCTCATGGAAAACACCTTCTCACCAGATGCTGGAGCTGGACATGCGGTATTGAAACGTCAGATCAGGGGGTGCCTCAGGTCAGGACACCACGAATGCAGCCTTTCCTTTCTCGTGGGCACAGCCATGGAATTCAGTCACATCACACCAGCTTCTTTTTGGCCGAGTATACGAACTCGGTCCCTGCTCCCAACTGAGAAAGCTATCCCTTACATCAAAGGACAGGGGATTATTCTTTTGTGCCAAAGACTCCGGTTTCTTATCTCTGACGGCTCAATCATCGCATCATCTGTGGCAAAAAGATGGCTGGCAGCAAGATTAGACTACAGCGATTTAAAATGTCTCTCTCAGATAAGTGCAGACCACGAGTATTCAAAAGTACACATAATCACATTGTAAACTTGACTATCACAGCATGCCTCAGACACCAAGAGTATAAATACAGATTAGACAAATTTTAGGAAGACAGGTCCGTTAAAAGTCCTACTACATTATTACTTATTAAAAGTAAGGAATCAGGTGAAGTTTCTGCTGTTGTTGGAATCTCCTAAACTGATAATTCCTGAAAAATAGGGCTCAGGGGAAGGCTCATACTGTATGTCTCTGTCCTGTATCCACTCACAACAGGGTTTATGATGGAAAATGTGTCTGCGGTCCTCAGGTTGGATCCAGTATTCCCTCTCCGTGACTGACTCTTGTATAAATTTGCTGAAGAGCTCTGCAGGTGTAGTTTACTCACAGTGTGTAAGGTGTGCTCCACATCCCTGTCACTCACTGGCCACTCATTACAATCCAGAGATAATCATCTGCCTAAATGAGACAGCTAGATTGTTTCTCTCATTAGCCTTAGCCACTCATCGGCATGCAAATCTCTATTACAATCCCAAGAGAAATCTCCTCTGACCTCTTACTAATTTCCTTCTTCCAAGTTCTTTTTCTGTCTCACCTACTCATCTCTTTGAATTTCATTCCTTTAGATTAAAGCCTCCTTAAGAGACTTGTGCTGGAAAGGTGACACTTTTTAGTCCATCCTCTGGGACAGATCCACCTGGTCAATCTGTTGTACAGAAGACAAAGGATTGGGCTGATAATAAGGTAGTTCTACTTCCAATCATTACTACTTTGCTGATCATACCGTGACTCAGTTTCCTCCATTTATACAACAGAAGTGGCCTTTGTGAGGAGCTTTGGGCTTAGTAAAGGAAAGGAGTTGTTTAAATGCGAGTGTTAATTATTGCTATTACCCGACAGGCTGTAACTAATAGTAACCATTTAGCTGGGAGATGTGGAAACAGGTATGCAGTTAATTGGTAGATTTAGCTGAGGTCAGGTGGTTACATTGCAGACAATCCATCATTGTTGTAAGCAGCATGAAGTTATGCCCAGCCTGAATTACTGTGAGTCTCCCTTCACCTCTGGTCTTGTGCTAATATCCCAAGACGTGTCACCAGTGAGCATTTGAGTGAAATCTCTAGAAGAATGTGGAACAAATCTGNAAAAAAAAAAAAAATCAATAAGGTCTTCCGTGTCAGGAAGGAAATGTTAAAAATATTAATTAAAAAATAAACTCTCCCGTAAATCAAATGGGAATGAGTGAGAAGAGGCAGACGGGGATGGAATAAAATTCCAGTGGAAGAGCTTTTAATTCCCTCCGGTTTCAATGCCTGTGGGCATTCGAAAGTGCCTGTCAAGGCTCTGGGCCCTGTCCTGCTGTGTAGGCAGTCACCGACAGTGCTGTCTGCAGCCAGGGGACCAGCAGCTCCCGTGGCCAGCAGACACCAGCCTCTGCAGGCAGCGTTCGGTGATCTCCTCCGGCCACCACTATTACTGCTCCCCGGGGAAGACATATACTGAGAGAGGAACACAGCTCCTGGGGGAGAAATCTCTGGTCCTGAAAGCGTGAGAGACAGCTAGAGCAACAAGGGCTTTTTTTCTGCTGATAAACCACTGGAGGGGAATCTCCCTCTCCACCAAGTGCTGTCATGTCATTTCCAAAAGCTTGTCCCTGTCTCCATCAGCATTTATGTGGGTACATCTCTGCCGTGCATGAGTAATTTATTTAAGCATCGGCAGCTACTGTAAACGGCAGTACAGTGAAGCACAAGCGGAGGAGGGAACAGAGGGGCACGAATGCGACTTTCCCCCGTGAAAGCAAGCACAGGTGCCTATTCTGAGCAACTCCAGTGCACTTACATCAGTCACAGGAGGAGGGAAAAAGAAAGGGTAATTTCAGAGCCTCTTCAGACATTTAAGGCCACTTAATCGAATTGAAACGTTTCCTCTAGAAAGACTATACACACACGCATGTAACTGTTCCTTCACTCTGCACATCTGCTTCCAGTCCATGTGTGGAGGTTTCAGCATGCTGCGGAGCAGGCTTTAGGGGTTTGAACTGATGGGAGGCACAGGGGAGGAAGGGATGGGAATGATATGAGTTTAAAAGTTGGGGTAAGTCCGTCTTGGGAGCGTGTGAGAGAGGGGGAGTGAGTAACCAGCCACTCACGACACAGGCACGGGGCGTCCTGGCGGGGCGGCTGCGGGAGGAGTGTGATGCAGAAGCGGCGAAGTGAGAGGGAGCAGAGAGAGAGGGAGCGGGAGAGGAGCGAGCTGTGACTTCCACAGAGGCAGCCGGGAGAAATCACCAGCCAGGATTTGCTCCTCTCTCTCTCCCTCTCTCTCTGATTTCAAATCAGCTCCTCCCCCGTGTGGTTGTGGCTTTGCCTTCCATCACAAGCCTGATCAGCAACACCAGTCTCGGGGAAAAAAAAAAAAAAAAGAAAAA
>VZTA01008418.1:88225-125912 GCA_013398855.1 Mohoua ochrocephala | reverse complement strand
CGGGGGACGGCGGCGCCGCCCGCTTCGGGCTGGAGGAGCTGCGGCTGGCCAGCACCACCTTCGCCTTGGCCGGAGACTCGGCGCACAACCAGGCCATGGTGCACTGGTCCGGCCACAACAGCAGCGTGAGTACCGCGGGCGGGGGCGGCTGCTCCGTGCGCTCCTTATTTCTCCCCTCCCCGCCTCCCCCTTTTTTTTCCCCTTTTTTTTCCTCCCGTGTGTGTGTAATGGGGGAGTGGGGGTGCTGGATTTTTCTTCTTCGAAGGGGATTTTGCGCCTCCGGGCGCCGGGGATTGGCTTCGCTTAGCAGTGTGCAGTGGGGCAGAAGGGCTTCAAAAGGGCCATTCTTCTGGAGTAGAAAAACTTTCCGCTACCCGCCCGCCGAGCACATCCCCCTCCGGCCCCCTTGTCCCTCTCCCCGGAGTAGAGCGGGATCCAGCGCTGCCACCGCCCGCGGCGCGACAGGAAGGGTTGCTTTAGGGGGATCCGCCTTCGCATCCAGCCTTCTCCCCGGGATAACCCTCACGGGGAGCCTGGGAGGCTCAGCTGTAAGGATGCCCAGGGAAAGCCCTTCTCCTGCTGCTTCTCCTCCTGCTAGCTGTGGGGGCCCACGTTAGCCCAAGGGCTCATCCCCAGGCGCTGCTGATGTGGGAGATGCTGGAGGGCTTCAGGACTTTGCCTCTAAGGTGTCTCTGTGTAGGGAATAAAGCCGCTTTTTGCCTCTTGTCACCAAGGTGTTAAACAGGACAGTTCTTGTTTCTTCATCATAACCTGCACGTGTCCCAGGAATAGCATCAAAACAGCTCTGACTTGAGCCAAGCAGGACAAAACTGGCCAGAGGAGTAGGCAGCTGGTTTCCAGGCTGGAGCCGTAGTCATGACATCAAAGTTACCAGGTTAACCTGGGAACTGTATCCCTCCAGCCTCTGCTGCAGCCGTACCTGGAGCTGTGGGCTGAGGCCCAGGGAAGGCAGGGTAACTTGCTCGGAGCGCTTTCTGCCTGCCCTTAACTCTGCTTGTGGACCGGCAGAAGTGGAGGGATCTGTCCGTCCGAATTCTCCAAGTTTGCCTCCTAGAGACACCAAGCAGAATGCTAATGAGAGAGAAAGGGATGCCGCCACTGTGTGACTGTTGCCCATACAACTTCCCAGGAGAAACGGGGACTCGGGCTCTCCTCTAAGGTGTCTGCAACTGTAATGCCAGAAGGTTTCTGGCTGCTTGGCAGAAATCTTTGGCCTCCCTCTCAGCTTTTAGTACTAGGAGACTGACAACATTTTGAAATGATAGTCAAGTCATTATGAATTCCTTTTGGTATAGATTGTACTGAGCTACTCAGTTTAGAATTGCAGCTGATGTCATAAGGACCTCACAGTGGGGTTCAGTCCTGGTTAATTGGGACATGGTTTTATGGTCTCATCAGGAAATTTTTAATCAATTAATTGACAGGGGAATAGTTGTCATTTCTATTTTGAAATACTTTCCCCTTTCTTCACAACTCAGCTAGACTATTCTTAAATAGTTGTGTGAACAGAAGCTGCCTTGTAGGAACTCAGGTCTGTTCATACAAATTGAATTGAGGCTGACACTGGTTTCAAGTGACCCATTTGCTAAGAAAAAAGATTCTGATATAAAAAGTCATCCAGCAGGCAGCAGTTTCTTTGGTCTATCAGTGCAATTATGTTTCACCTGTACGTTTTTCAAGGCACATCTATTGTTATATTTGTGTTTAGGTACACATATATTTGTGTGTTTCTGCCCACTGTGGTAGTGTGGGCTGCTGTCGTCAGGGACTGATTTACTTTCTGAGTGTGTTGGTGTACAAATGTTTTCAGGGAGCTGTGGGGAAATGTTTTGTGACTGTCCTTCTCCGAGAGCTGCAGGTTGCATTGTGTACAGGGATATTTTATGCTCCCCCCTTCGCTGCGGGGGCTCTGGCAGTGCTATTCTGTTTTGTGCTGTGCTCGCAGCCTCCTCACAACACTCACTGAAGCTGGGCCCCAGCAGGACCTGGGTGCACAACAGGCTTGTCCAGGCTCAGCTGAAGCAGTGGTGTGTGCTCAGGAGGAAGCCCAAAGTGGCACTGACCCACTGTCTCTGTGTGGAGGTTTTGGGTACCCGTCTGTGACAGAGTTGGGAGTGGGATGGACTCGGGGTGAAATGCTTCCTTTAGGGTACAGCACACGTAGTTCTGCCTGCATAGGGGTCACAGAGGATCCCATGGCACTGCTTGTGGGGATGCTGTGTAACCCCAGTGCCCTGCCTGCACTCCACCAGCAGCAGCTGCCGGCTTCCTGCTGGAGTTTCCATGCTGTGGCACGGGGATGCAACACACCTCTTCTCATTTTCACTCTTGTGTGCTCTGTAAGTGCTGCTGTCAAACAACTTTTGCCTTTTGCCCAGGCAGAGGGGCAGCGTGAAGAGGATCATAGTTTGCAGTATCTGTGTGAGTATAGGAAAAATCAAAAATAAAGCTCAAAATATTTGAAATCCTGTTAGGCGGAAAAACTGGAAAATTAAAGCATTGTCACCACCAAGTTTTTCTATTGCAGTGTACCTCATCCTGTCAGCATCACTGTGGTTCCATGTATCCTTGTTTTGGTAGTGGTGTGGGTATAATTGCCATTTGCTGGTGGAGGAGAAGGAAGTCCTGAAAGGACTCTTGGTTTCTGTACAGGATTGTTCTGGGTGTTTGCAGCTTCTCTCAGCCTTGGCTGTGATTTCCTATTGAGTGTGTGAACCACTGAAGTCACGGCATTCTTCTCTGAGGAACTTGCTGTATGCTTGGCCACAGGTACAATAAGAATAATAAATAGTAGTCCAGATTGTCCAGGTATAACTTCATCAACATACATTGTTTTAGATCAGTGCTTATTTTGGCACATCAGTTATTTTAGGTACTCCCTGGACAGCTTGCTCTCCAAATCCACATTTATAGAGACTTGGAGCATGCTCTGCTCATCTGTAGGGACACAGTTCAGATATTCACTAATCCCTCCTGTGTACCTTGTTTCACTGATGGAGTCAGCAGGGGAGAGAGAGAGCATAGGTGTAGGGAGCCTGGCTTGTCAAATGACTGATGAGGATGAAATCAGGAGTGTATCCAGTGTTATATTAAAATACAGGTGGGCTTCAGGCCTTCCCTGACCCCAGTGGAGGTGAGTGAGGCCACACAAAGCTGTCCTGCATCTTCACAATCCTGAGCTCTTTCAGTCTGCAAGACAGAGAAGAGTGGCTGCAGCAAAAGTGAGTGCTGGAAAGGCACTGAGTGCCAGACTGTCTGGGAATGATCCAAGAAGGTGTTAACTGGCCCAAGCCAGCACCCTGCCTGGAATCATTTTGGCAATGTAATAAGCTTAGACTGTTGAGTCTGTAAATGGGTCCTGGTAGTACTTACCTGCATTGATACATCCTGAGCATCTTTCCACTGGCCCCCATAAAACTGGAGTAAAAGTTCAAATGACAAGTTCAAATCTTTCTCAAATCTCTGTTACAAGATACACAAGTGACATCTCCTGCCTTTTTGCGCCACTGAGAAATGTCCTCAGCGGTGTGGAAGTTGGCAGGTTTCCTAAAACTCATGGAGATATCAAACGCGTTGCTGATGTGGTGTGTCCTGACACTGTAGATTTGGAGTCCCCAAAGCTGCCCTAATGCCATGCTATAGACTAGGGGAAGACAGCTAGCAGAGATTTATGTGTGGAACTAAAAGAGAGACTTGGTTTTAATGGAGAGAAGCAAGTCTCTAGGTGATGTCCATTATGAGCTTTTGGGATACAGATGCTTTTCAGAGCTTACAAAAAATGAAGACTGCTTCTGTCCTAAGCTGGCTTGGAGAGAGATCAGTGTCTTACTTGTTCATTTGAAAGTGTTCTGGAGAAAGGGCAAAAAAATTGGAGGAGGTTGAAAGGTAAGGGAGTTTGAGTGAGTGCCTTGATGCTACCACTGGTGCTATAATGTGGGGCTGTGAAGGAAAGCAGCACGGGTTTCAACTCATTTATTATAATGGCAGTTTACTGTTGTCTTGCACTGGACAAAGTGCTCTCCCGGGATGGACGTTGGTGTAAATCTCAAAGTGTGTGGCACAGAATTTGAGCATGTACCTGGCTGTATTCCTGGGGATTGGCTTTTACATGAGCATGATACCTTTAAACAGCTGGTTCAAGCTTCTGTGATTTACGTGGTTGGAAAGACAAAGCTGAGCTTCTCATAGGTCCTCCACAGCAGCAGATCCTCAGCAGACTGATGGAGATACAGAGGTGGAGCTGGGAGTAGATGCAAAGCAGCCATGGCCAGACAGGTTTTATATTCCATCCACAGCAGAAGATCGATACAGCTGAAGGGTCTAGTGCAGGATGAAGCCTGCAAGGTCATCATTGCTCCTGTCAGGTGATTACGCTAGACAGCAGGGGAAGAGTTAGGTCTCTTATGGGAGAGCTTTTAGGCAAGATGAGACTCTGCATTAGGTATTGCTTGCAAGATGTTACTTAATGTTATTGACAGGACAAACTGGGCACAGGTAAGGCAGAATAATGATGCACCTATATATTTCCAATGCACTGTATTTCCTCCTGGACAAAGTAATCGTAAATATACTGTTGGATTTTCAGCTGAAGTGTTCAAACCGACTTTGTAAATGAGGAACTTCTAGAATGGCACATAGTACTGCATCCTACAGCCATGAGCTGATCAAACTACAAACATGTACAAACAGCTGGGTGTCTATCAACCCTTTCACCCTTCTATTGCGTTCTTCCTTTCTGGGTAGCTGTTCCAAGCCTTTTTCTCCTGACTGTAGAAAACTTCTCTCTGATTTCTCTTCTAATGTTGCCATTGGGCAATTTAGATTAATTTTTTTTTTTTTCATTTGCGTGTGTTCCATTTAATTGAACTTATTTTCCCTCCCTGGCACTTAAATCCCCTGGAATTATTTTACAGGCAATGATGATATTCCCTTTCAGCCTCTGCTTTGCGAAATCAAGCAAGCACTGTTCTTCCTGTATCTGCTTGTACGACAGGTTGTGGAAAGTGAACTTGGAATTTCTGGGAGCCAGGTTCCCTAGAACTCGAATTTGAATCTGATTTTTTGCTTTTGATGAATGAAGATGATAACAAATATATTACTTTCTACAAGTGAGGCAGTAAAGGCATGGCAAGAGTACCTTAAATTGCCAGTGTTCTTCTGTTCAGTCCAGAGTGGGGGACCATAATCGAAATGTTTTTTTTCACATCTTGTCACTTGGAGACTTTGCCCAAATGCCACGTTCATGCAAGAGGATATAGTTGATAGCCTCTGTCTCTCCCTTGCTGGCAGAGCTGTAGCTCCAAAGAAAAACTATCAGAATGTGCCAACATCATCCCATGAGTGACCAGCATTACGTTGTGTGATGCTGCGATAGCCCATCGCTCCCGTCCTCCCATGGTAATTGAATCATTATAAAGGAGGAATTTTAAGGTAATGAATATGGATGTGGAGCCCAGAGCCAGATGCTCAGTGAGACCCACAGCGAGGAATGACCCCAGTGTCAGTTTCTTCATATTGAGGTTGATTCCTAGGGTGCTGAAAACAGCTCCCAAAAAAGATTCATGCGAGGATGCTGGCATTAATACACTTCAGTGAGATGGAGTCTGTATTATGTACACATTACAAGAATATATAATAGTATTAAGAGTATAATGCACCGGATGCTGAGACTGTTTCAGGCTAATCTCTTGCTAGAGCCACTGAGAATATATTTTGGAAGGGCTGAATAAAAAGTGAGGAAATAAAAATGGGAATTAAAACCAGAAAAAAAAAATCAAATCAAATCAAAATACTGCTAAAAGTCCCTATTTCAAATTTTTCTCTTTGTGATTATATTTAGTACTGTTGGATCATAAAATACTTCACATCCATTCTAGGTATTAAAAAACCTCCTCTAAATTTCCTGTAACTGAGTAGGACTTTATTCCTTTAACCAGAGGTCTTGAGGGTTTTTTGGTATTTATTTTCTTGTGTTTGATTTTTCAAAAAAAAAGAGTCAACAGGCATAGTATTTCTTTCTTCTGTGTTGCAGTCCATCTCTAGATATATTTCTTGACTGGATAAAACATAGGCTTTTCATATACAGAATATGAAATAGGATACATGGGAAATGGTTAATAAGAAGAGCTGTGCTCTGAGAGAAAGCAGTAAGTGAAAGAGAATCTGTGAGGACTAGAAGAAAGGCTTGTCATTGTGTGATTCTGGTCTCTGAAAGAGTTTGGGAGACGGTGAGGAGCTTCTGCCACTGACAGGTGGGATATGCAAATCCCATCACAAGGGGAGATTAAGGAGAATAATGGAAGAGCTCTGACAGTTGCAACTGGCATTCATGCAATATCAAGAGGCTATAAACTGTGTAAAGCAATTGGGTTATAGCTTTCAATCTTCTTAATACAGTACTTTATAATAGAAAATGGGTTTCTCCCTTTCTTCATGGCTTCAAGTAAGACGTGTGTATTTCCCTAACCTGGTGATCATGGTGAAGTCAGTCCAGAGGGGGAAGCAGGGAGGTCAGAAGTCCTTAATTCATTCTGGAGGGGTTAGAGACCACTCTGACCCATTCAGTTGTGACACAGCTTTACATCTAAAGGGCTGCAAGGTCAGCATTGGCCTTGGACAATCTCACATCATCTGGGCCTTTCATACTACCTCAGAGTGAATACAACCCTCGTGTTGTGCAGAGCTCCAGTGAGGCGAGTGAATCTGCCCCATCAAAGACATCTTTCTCTGGAAAATGCTGCTGCAGCTTGGCCAGAGTGTTTTGTAGGTTCACATCGATTTTCCTTTGATTCCAAGGCTCCTGAGAAATAGCTCTAAACAAGCCCCAATCTTGAAAGGTTAAATGTAACATTTTTTTTGTTTTGAATCAAGGCAGCATTTTTGGAGCCGATTTCTGATTCTTTTGTTCTTTACTTCAAAATGATCCAGTGATACAAAACCTTGATCGAGTGTCCTGGACAGAGGCATCTAGTGATACCTGGGATGGTATTGCCTCTGGCTGCTGCTTCACAGGGTAAGGGCATCCTGTGGGAACTGTGTCCTACCTGATGCTCAGGTGTGAGAACTGTAGAGCACCTCAAACTGTATTTGCCTATATGTAGGTAACTGCTGTTATCATAAAAGCTGTGTGTACTGGATCCTGTTCATCCAGATGCAAAGCTGCATTCAGGTTTACATTTCCAAGGAGGAGAAAAAATTAAGACTGACACAAGGTGCTTTTTTTTCCCTCAATTATTTTTTTATACCTGGCCAGCAAACCAAAAAATCAATGACTCCCACAGCTCTAATTGACATTTCTATGTTAAATGAAAATGGACCTTGATTCCAATTCAAATGGCAGCACTGGGTGATAAAGTAATTATTTTGGAATTTCAAATGCATATAAAAGTTGATGCAGTAAAATGATTTTTGTACCACTTGGAATTTTTTTGGCTGTGTCTTAAATCAAACAACAGTTAACGTAAGAGCCCTTAATCCCTAATTCTCAGTGCTGGTAACACAATAACACTTTTACTTGGTACTGTACTTTCTCTCCTTGGGGAACATAAAAGAAAAGTACTTTCAGAAGGAACAGGATATTTTAGGATATGTCCTAAAATGTAATTCCTTCCTTTTAGAGGGTCTCTGAGAACTTAATTTAACCTCCCATCGTGTCCCTCAACAGGGCAGTGCTGTTCTCTTGTGACTGCACACTGGGTGTTGAAGCTGCCTCTGGACTCCTCTGTGCTGCCATTTCAGGGACATGCTCAGGGCAGCTGTGCTGAGGTGCCCCTGACGTGGGATGAGTGGGGAGCAGGAGGTTGAGGAAAGAGGTGGAGATTTGGGTGGTGTGGGGGAAGAAGGAGGGAAGTTGCACCTCTTTCAGCACCTCTGGGGGGACGTCGATGCCAAGCATCCCCAACACGAGCAGCCCATGCTGGGACAGGGCCTCCAGTGCGCTCTCCCTGTGCTGTGTTTGGGGCAGAACTGCTTTTGCAGGAGCAGGAAGGTCAAGGGAGTCATGGACCTTGTCATCTCTCTTTTCCTGTTGGGAAAACTCAGAGATAACCCCTTCATCTCGTCTGGGTTTTTTGGGTGGAAACCGTTTACCTACAAATGGGAAGCTCTTGATCACTTACAACACCAGGTCCCAACCCAGTGTCAGTGTTCACATCCTAATTGTATGAGGTTTGAGATCACCTTTGCTGGTGATCATGTAAGGAAAGCAGTGCCATGAGCTCTTGCAGATAATTTTCATGCACGTCTTCAGGAGAAAGTGAAAAGCCCCTTAGAAAATCTCAGGCTATTTAGGTAACCCAACAGAGATGTCCCGTGTCTTTTCTCAAATGTTTCTCTTTTTCCCCCCATTCTCACCTCCCCCACTAAATTTAAGGTGGAGAAAATAATTCAAGGGAAATATTTTATATAACAAACGTAGGCTTGTTTTAATCTCCATAAATTGTCCCTGCTCAGTATGGGATTTTCTCAGGTGCACTTTATTTAGGGGGGCTGAAGTAATCGTGAAGCTCCTGATTCAGAAAGCAGTGCGAAATGCCGCACTAATGTGGAAATGGATGCCGTTTAATCATTTGGACTTTGCCTGGAAAATTTTTCTTTTAACTACAAAGTATAATTTCAGTAGATGAAAGAGGTCATGTGCTCCCTTTCTGTGTGTGTCACTGGGTCAGTTTAAGTCTTTAGAAACAGCTTAATGTGCCCTGTCTTGGCCAAAAATGGTGCCAGTGCCTTTCACTGAATATTCTTTGAAAACAAACGTAAGAAGAGTAAATTCCACTGAATATGCAAATATGAATATTTGAGGACCTTATTAAGTATTAACTTATAGGTAAGTGTAAATATATTTTTCTGGTGTAAAAATAATACTTATGCTGAAAATCAAGCTCTATATGCCAAAGAACGTGATATGGAAAATTAGTTTGCTTTCTGTTGCTTTCAGTTCAGTTTTCCAAGAAAAAAATACATTCCTGTAGATGAAAGGTAAAATCTTTAAATTAATCATTATTGGAATCACAATCAAATTCTGGAAATGGTTGTCTGCAAATAAAAGTGAGATTTTACTTTGATTGAAACTTTGTAATAGATTTTTTGTAATGGGACAGGCTAAACAGCTTAGTAAGAGACACACCACCAAAACAGGAGCTGCAGTAAACTTAATTTCAAAATGCACAGGTCCATGGTGAAATGCCACCATGTTAGAGAAGTTTAGGGAGTGATTATTCCCTGAGGTGCTACTCTGGCTGAGGATTGAACCATGGGGAGGGACTGCACTACACCTTCTCCACTTCATTTGTGTTCATGTTTCCACACGCCCCTCAATGTATTAAGAGTGACAGAACCTGGGCTAGAGATAAGAAGAATATAGATCTGGCCTACATAGGTCTGGACTTAGCCTAGATCCAGTGACCTCGTGTCACTACGATGAGCTGATGAAGTTTAGTAGTAAATATTTAGGCTATATTAACAGAAGGATGCTTTGATGCAGATCTGTGTGTTTGCTTCAATAACAAATGACTGTTTAATTGTGTATCCTGGAAAACAAAAAGATGAAACAAAAGTAAATGAAAATATTATCCAGCTCATCTTTTGGACAAAAAGCTTCCAGTTTGGTGTTGCCTTCCATTTTACTTTCAACTCTTGTAAGATGACATGGGATCTTTTTTGTCCAGAAACTTGTCATCCACTCCAAAGCAACTCATTTTAAAGTTGTTAAAGGAGTAAATGTGGTCGATTCCAGCTGTCTGATGCCTCAGTCTGTGCCCGTGGCTGTGCCCAGGGCATGATGGCAGGGCCCTGCCATCCCACCTGTGATGGAGGGAGTTGGACCATGGACACCTATGAGAGCTGAGGAAAGGAAACCCAGCTCTGCACTCCTGTGCCACGGGCCAGGCTCCTGGCATATTTTTCCCTCCACCACACACTGGGTTCAGCAATCGCTGAAATCCCTGTTACTTTCATGATGCTGCAGGCTGGGATCCCATCAGACAGAGACTCAGCAGCTCCCATACCTCCCTCTCCCATGGGAACGTGAGTTCTTCCTCCCTGCAAATGTGTGCTGCATCTTCCTCCTCCTCCTCATCAGCCACCCACAGCCCTGTCTGTTGATGCTGTTGCCTGGCGACCACCCTGTGATGGACAGCTTGGAGGGAAGCGATGATTAAACAACCTGAACTGGCTTCTGAAAGCAGCGATCGTCACTGTAATGTGACAGGCAGTGACAGCTCAGACAGCAACACGTTCTGAGTGTGATTCCTGGAAAAAAAAAGGATAAACAGTAAACACACGAGGCAAGAGCCGCACACACCTGTGTGTAGGTGTGCGAGTGCTGATGCTTTCCCTTGATGCAGAAGGGCTGGGGAAGGCAAGCGTTCCTGTATTAATGAAGGGTGAACATAACCCTAGTAACTGTCACGATGAACAGGTCAGCCCACGAGCCAGGGCAGCCTGCACTGATGCTCTCATGAGCTCCTGTGGCAGCCCAGGGCAGCAATTAAATGGGATACTGCAGGTGTTGGCAGCGGGGGGCTGCACAGCCAGCGGGAATAACACTCTTCCCAGAGGGGAACGCCTGGAAGCTTCAGCATGAAGGAGGTGGTCCTGCTATGTCCACCTGCCATATCCCTTCCTGCCTGCCAGCTGGACAAGACCAGTACAGGCACAAGGATGCAGGCTGTCATTACAAGCGTGAAAGTTGGTCTGCACATGAGGTATAGATACACACAATATCCAGTGGAGCAAATAACATCCATACTGATGGTTTGTCTGATCTGTGCATGGATTCAGAGAGAGAAAATGAATGTTTCTGGTGCTTCCCACTTGCTTCTCCATCTCTCCTTTTAGTTGTTGCCTTTTCCTGGTCTTAAAATTCCCCAATGAGAGACTTGAATGAATCCCCCATTCTGAGGAGTCTCCCCCCTGGATGGGCCTATCTTAGTTTACAGGATGTGTTCTAGAGAGGACCTTGGTGTCTGGGGCTGTCTGACCCTTAGACTCGAGGCTTCCAAGATGTTTGGTCTCCTGGCTTAACGGGACATGGGGTATCAGACTCAGGGAGTTCCAAGTATGTGGGCTAAAAGCACTAAGGATGTATAAAAACTATATAAAAGGCTATATAAAGGGGTATATAAAAGGGGTCTATAAAAAGGCAAAAAATCAGCATGGCATCATAGTTCTGTCTCAAGTAGAATTGCTTCGTGCTGCTGTCCTGTCCTGTTTGGATGATGCTCCCTTCCAGCCCTCCTCGAGAAACAGCCCTGTCTTGGCATTTTTATTACACCTGTGTTTTCACCATGGCAAACAGTGGAGGTGAAATACTGCTTCAGTGCAAGTGAACATCGCGTTTCTCTTAAAGCAGAGTTAACCAAAGAGATTCTGATGTTTCCTAGAACTTTTAAGGTGATGTTAAGTGTAACAAGTATTTCCAGGAAATGTTTATGCTCTGGATTATCTGCCTGTGCTTTGATGGCTGTGCATGTCCTTTTTAAATTGCTGTCAGTGTCTGTCCTGGGTACAGCAGCACCAATTTTCTTCAGTGCTATTCAAGTTATTAAGGCAGGCTTATCACCGAGGCATCTGAGGGATGGCTTTAAAGCGAAATAAGAAAGCAAACCCCAAACTGCTTTCCAAAGGTCCTTCCAAAAAGAGTTAAGAGATCACCAGTGTGCCTGTCAGACTGAAAGAGAAATGCACACACAAAGAGAAGAAAATTTCATTGCCTGTCTTGCTCTATCCTTCCCATATCTCCTATCTCCATTGCATCTGGCACCATCTCAGGATGAAGTAGTTGAGGAGAAATGTGGAGTCTGTGCCTTTTCCACTCACATAAATCAGTATTCATCTAAGCCAAGAGCTGCTTTGAGGAAAGCAGAAGAATCCATCTCTATTCCTTTCTGACACTGAGGTATTGGAAGGCCAGGCAGAAAGAGTAATTCCTGAGAAATCTTGCATTTGGCAAGGCGAATTTTGGTGCGAAACAAACCTTTATGAGCAAGCAGGGGAAAGAAATACTTTGAGAAATTTTATGAGGAGCAGAGAATATTGTACAAAAGAATCAGCATCTCATTAGAAAATGTTACTCAGGAAACCTGTACTTAATCCTTTATATAGAGATCATTTTGTTTAAATAAGGACATATGTGGAGATTGTTGCTGGAGAGAGTTCAGAGAAAAGATGTCTGTAATTTTGGGCTTCTGCTTAAATATATGGCATTGTGTGGTTGATGTCTGAACTGGGATGACACAAGACAAATTAAATTTTAACTCATTAGTAAATTTTCCTCCTAACAAGCTACTCAGATGATCCAGAAATACATTATGCAGTAGCAGCTGCTAGGAGATGAAAATATTTCATTGTAGCAATACATGGTATAATGAAGGATGGGGAATGAATGCAGTAGCGCAATAAGGACAGAAGAAGATAGATGACACATAGTTTTAAATATTCACCCTCTGTGTTGAGTGTACACAGGACAGATGACGTCAGTAAATTGAAAACACCACTGAGACACATAAGTCATTAAATACTAATATTAGAGCCACTTGGGGAAAGAAAGTTGTCAGGGGGAAGAAAGTTGTCAGAAGAATTTTCTGTTAGAAAATACAGTTTAGTCAAAACTAGAAAATTTCTTGGAGGTATGTCATTTTCCGTGACATTTGCTACACTAAAATATCAACCAAAATTGTCTGCATTCTGATAGTGTCAAAAGCTGTAGTGAGAAACCTTGCCAATCGACTTGCTTTGGCACCAAGATAATGGCAACATGGTGGACGCATCTTCTGTACCAAATCTATAAGAATAAGTGTAAAAGTTCCTTGTTCCTCTGTCCTCTTTGACCCTCACTTCTGGTAATGGGCCCTGCGTATTCTTGGGCCCTATGCATTCAAAGCTGTATTTTTCTGTCCTGGAGAGGTTTGGTTTCTGTCTGTCTCCTCTTTGCTGAGTCTCTTCAGTTGCATGGAGGGCATCACCAAAGGATTTTTGCTGAAGTTCTCTGGGCACTGAAGGTGCTGCAGGGAGGCAAGTCAGAGGGTAGTTTCCAAGGCTCAAATGTTTTCCTTTGTGAACCACTTAGGGGGATCTTATCACTGATAATCATTGAAGTGTCCAGAACCACATTTCTCTGTATGTTTGAAATGAATGTTTAATGTTCTGACATTATAGAAAGGAAATGCTTTGGTGTTATTGACCACCAGATGAAAAATATTTACTGATACCCACAGGAAATTTAATGATCTTGCCTTTCCCTCTTGGGATTGAAACCAAGCATTAGCCTGTCTGAATTCCTCAGAACAGAAATGCTGGCTTCTGACACATTCAGATGGAGAATGTAGCTAGGAAGGTGGTTTTAAAATTAATCTTGGCAATATTTTGCCATAAGATGATCTTTGTTGGCTGCTAAAAAAGTTATGGTGAAGGGAACTTGAATATCAAATATTGCTTTTTGTTCCTGAAACAGTCTTAGCTTTTACAGAGTACAGCTCTGTGGAAGATCAGAGGTGCGGCAGCTTCACCATTTGTTAAGTAGACAGAAACTCAAGGGGAGAATGATTTGCAAGAGAAACATTTTTGAAAGCCCAAATAGCTGTTTTTCACCATTCTGACCCCTTCCCCTGCTGAGCAGATTGACAGCCGAGATCCCAAGGTATGCAATTTCCACTCAAGCAGGAGCTTCCTGAAGGTGTTAATCGCTGACAAAGTTTTAGTGTGGAACAAGGAGATGTCTCCTCCCCGTTAATTGCAAGGCCTCTACGATGTTTCTTTTTAAAGCACTGACACGCTTTAAAGACAAATATTTGATTCCTGGTTTAAAGAACTGACTGTCTCAGCTAGCCATGATCTGGGAGGCAGATCCAGCCACCTCAGTGCAGAAAGTGTTCCAAGGAATGCTCTGGAGTGCCTTATGTAGGAGTCAGAGAACTCGATTGCAGTGGCCTCACTCAGGGAGGAGGTAGGGTGGATATTTGCTGCTGCTTAAATGTGTGAAGAGGCAGTAAGGAGCAGCAGAAACATGGGGTTTACAAATCCATTGATTATGTGATCACTCCGTTCAGCCTAGTAAAGTTCTTTGTGATTTAGATAATTAACTTTTGAAAGGAAAAAAAAACCGATAAAGAAGATACAGATGGGCACAAACACACATGAGATGAGCATTGATTTTAGGGTGTGGGGAGAAGCTGTAGGAGGCAATTTGAAGGAAGGTGAGGGAAGCTGTCAGGATGTAAATAGGCCCTTGAAAGGCACCCATCTGGCTGCAATTCCCTACTTTCTCAGGTGGAAGGATGAGTGATTAACAACCAGGAAGAGATATGAGGGGTAAGTGTAGAAAGTTAAGGGTCTTTTGTAGAAGTTTGTGGAGCTCTGAGTAGTCTATTGAAGAAGAGCTTTTTCTAGCAGAGAAGCTGAGCCGTGGTTATTGGTAAGCTTTGAGGAAAGCTGACGTTGAGTAATTGCAACTGAAGGAAAACCCACCTTTGTCTGAAATGTTTTCTACCAGTGACAAACCAGTGCTGCGGGAGAAAGGTGTTGTAACCAGGTGTCGCAGTTTGACACTGGCTAAGCGCCAAGCACTCGCGAAAAACCATTTACTTATTTTCCTCTGCTATAGCTGAGCCGAGGAGGGGGAATTGAAAACTTCATTTTCATGAGCTAAGGATTATTGGAAAAAAAAAGTTAAGGCAAAACAGGTTCAAAACTTAAACAGTATAAAGAAGATTTATTATTAACAGAATTAAAAGTAAAAAGGGTAATGAGAACCAAAGCAAACCTTCAGAACACCTTTCTTTCTCAGTCCCTCCCTCTTTCCACCGACCGCACAAGGAAACAAAACATGGAGTTTTGGTCAGTATTTCACTGCTTAAAAAAATCTTTCTTCAGTATGCTTAAGGAAAAGAGTTTCTTCTGCTGTGCCGTGGGATCCTTCCCACGGGAGATAGTTCTCCGTGAACTTTTCTAGCGTGGTTTTAACTTCTACAAGCAGCAGCCCCTCCCACGGGCCAAGCAGTCTTCCCACAACTGCCTAGTGTGGGTTCATGGGGTTTAGTCTTTCAAGGATGTTCTGGTTTGGAAGCAAAGGCTCTCTTCCTCTATCCCTAAAAGCAAGGGCCATCTCTCTCTGCTGGAGTTCCTCACTAGATTACAGATTTTCAGTATCCACGCGCTCCAGCGTGAGTGCTCTTTATCACGGGCTGCGCGTGGGTCTCTGCACCCTGCCATGCACCTCATGGATTACAGGGAAACAGTTTGTTGTATTATAGTCCTCACCACGGCTCGCAGGAGAATCTCTGCTCCGGCGCTTGGAGCACCTCCTCCCTCTCCCTTTTTTTCACTGGCCTTGGTGCCACCATGTTGGTTTTCCTCACGTGTCCTCCCTTTTCCTTTTTCTCTGACTTGGAAGGAAGTTGGTGTCTGTAAGTTGCAGTTGAGAGGTTGATCTCGTCCGGGCTCCGCATCGGGGAATTGCTCGCCATGTCTCTTGCTGCTGGCCACGTGGTCCCTGCTGGCACCGCACGGCCGGCCCTGGCCGCGTGGTCCTCGCCAGCACCGCATGGGCGGCTCTGGCCACACGGTCCCGGTGGCCCCCGCAGGGATGGGCCCCAGTGACCACCTCACCACCCCTGGGAAGAAGAAAGGCAGTTTCCCACAGTTTTTCGTTTCTTAAGTATGTCATCACAGAGGCATGACCAACTTGTCTAATGGGGCTAGTACCCTGCCCATGGTCAGAACCTTCAGCGATTGGCTCTGTGCCGGACATAGAAGTTTCGAGCAGCTTTTCTCCCGCCCCCACCAAAACCCAGGCTCTGTTAAACCGACACACCAGGTAGGAACCCTCTCTGTTATGGGGCAGTGTGAAGTGGAGAATGAGAGAAGACAGCAACACTGGGGGAGGTTAAGGCTGGAAAATTGTGTGCTGAGATGTTGTCTGGAAAATACAGGGATGGGGCAGCAAATGGAAGTTGCTGATGGAGCAGAATAATGTGATGGTGTTAGAAAGCGAAGTTTGTGGGACGTGGCATAGAGAAATGAAAGAGCAGGCAGGGGAAAAGCAGAGAGAAGGCAAGGTTTGTGGATTAGGGTAATACAATCAGAATAATTGGTTTTAATAGTGGTTTTAGCTCCAGAACAGGCTAAAAAGAGACTCTAGAGGGAGAAGAACATTTCACTATTTTAGATGCAGATAGTTGGATTGATTTCATGCAAAGAGAAAAGCACGAGTTTTTTGAGAAGGAATGTGGTTTTTTCTCTTGGAGATTTTGGGCTTAAATGATGTAGAAGCACGGGCTGGTAACAAAAGACACAGAAAGGAGATAGGAGCCAGGGTAAAAGTAAAGAAGCCTGATTATGTCTTGGTAAAACAGCTTGGAGGATGTGATAAGGAAACACACTGGCAGATATTAACATTGTTAGCCAAAATTTCATACTCAGTGGGCAGAGATGTTGCTGGAGGGTGAGGCATAGATTAAAGAATTCACCTTTAGTTTTCCATGGTGTGACTTTCCCTGCATACACTGTGCTATTTGTTCTCAGCATCTCTGAATGAGAGTCACCTTTCTTAGCCACCACCTGTGGAGGTTTGAGATGAACCAGCCCGTAAGTCGTGTCTGATGCATCTCGTTTAATTGTATTTCAATGCTTAGAGTCAGAGCCGTGATACGTGAACGAGGCCCTCTTCAGGGATGTGGGCAATTACACAAATTGGTGCGGAGACATCTTGCCAGAAGAGATGTATTTTGTTTACCTTCTTGAATTTGGCAGGGAATGGCCTTGCTACTTGTAGAGGTACAAGCTCTTACAGCAGGAAAGATGCTGTCTGGGCTCAGAAAGAAGTGAAATAGTTGGGGACAACAAAAGTCTGTAGATGCAGCTTTTGTTTTCAGAAGGACGCTGTAACCAAAACCAAAAGCTTTTAGGCCCTCCTGTATCTTTATGATAAAAGTTAATATGGATAAGGGATCACCCTGTGCTCTGTGGGGAAATCCAGTGGTGCATTTTTGCCTTTTGAGAGTGGAGACTTGGAAAGAGCTCCCCTGTGGCTGACAATGCAGTCACAGCAGAATGTTTCCAGCCTGGCTTGCGTTTGAGACTCAGAGGTGCAGTGGGCTGTCAGTGTTGAGCTAAGGAGGAGCAATGTCCTACGTACTCTTGGCTTGCAGAAGGTTACCTCGAGTACTTGTGTTTACCTTACCTTATGCGTTTAAAGTGTATTTTCTAGTTCAGGATGAGGAGCCCTCATGTGGACAGTTACCACAGATGGGCTAATGTTTGCTGCCTCTTTAAATTATGCTAGTGTGAGATGCTTCACTTGAAATCCTCAGGTTTTTTCTAGCTGAAGCTTTTGCATGTCTGCCTGCAGAAGTTTGCACTATGGCATTGCTTCTTTGTTGGGTTTTCTTTTTCTTTTTTTTTAAGCTGGTGTTGGCAGCTGGTGGCAAAGGGATGATTTTAAATGGGTTGATGTGTTATAAAAGGCATAAAGAGGCAGCTTCTAGCACCTCATACCCTGCAGTTATCACCTCAAGGGGGCTGGGAGTCTCTGGGATGACCAAGAATTACAACAGCACTTATTAGTGGCTGACTCTTGGCTTCTTTCGAAGGTGATTTCTCCCATTCCAATTGATTTTTTTTTTTTTTTTTAGTGTTCCTCCCCCTCCTTTCCCCCATTCATTCCAACTTCTTCAACTTGTGAAAGTGAAACACAGCTTGGCTTGCTTCTTGTGAAGATCTGCCAACACCCACATTAACCCACAAGTACCTTCTTTCTAGCCAGTATTTTGGCAGGAGACCTTCTGTCTTCATAGTGCGTAGTTCCTTCTGGAGAGTAGAACTTGCACTGCTGTTCGTAGTTCTACTTAGAACATTTTCAAATATGTGCCTTCAGGTCAAAAAGGTTTTTGAATTTTCCGCGTGATTTGTTGCGAGATGTGAAAAGAAATCTTAACTTAGATCCGCCACTCTCTTTGGCAATTTCACTGAGGATGTGTTTGACTCGCTCTGGTTATGAGTGTAATCAAGTCCCTGGTGTGTGTGTGTGTGAGTGAGGACGGCCACTTGGGTTGGTGAATGATGGGGGAGAGATCCCCCAACTGCGCCCTTCCCACCTGTTGTACCAGCACCGCTCCTGTTGGTGCCACAGGACGAATGGTATCACCAACCTGTGTGTGAGAAAATGCCAGACAGTGCCTTCCCAGAAGGTGAAGGTGGTGTAGCTGTCACTCTAGCAAGGTTAAGGCATAGCAGTTGCATGGGATGGCATCTTGTGCAGCATTTCCACTGAGATGCGAGGCTCTCCTTGTGATTCTCCTCGGGTTAGGCGCTGTCTTGCTCAAGACGGAGCTTGGAACTTGTCCTGCCTTTTAATCCACTTCAGCATCCCCCTAACTTTCTAAATAAATTGGAAGTGTTCACTTTGGAAGAGAAGAACAATATTTTAAGGTATGTGGGAGAAGTGCTTATTCTCAGCTCAGCCTTATCAGAAACAAAATGTTCCAGCATTCCCATCCATTATGTAAAGGGGAAACATGAGGGGGCCAGTGTAGAGATCTTGACAAGAATTTTCCAGTTGATGGTATCCATTGCCCCCCAACAGTGTTTCCCCTGCTGTGTGCTCAAGCAGAACGTGGATCTGTCCACGTAGCCACAGCTACCTGCAACCTGCTTTTGACACCACTCCTGTTCCCTCACGCAGAAGGTAAATTGTAGCCAGGATGAAATATTTTTGCTAATTATAAAACATTAAATGATCTTCATCTACCTTCTCCCCAATGAACAATGCAATTGAATTATCATTAGAGCTTGTACAGAACCTCTGATAACAATGGAGCCATTTGTATTAAATTCAGGCTTAGTTTTCTTATTCCATGAAGTCCCATCATTGTGTTGATTGTACTTTGAAGTCATAGCAGGCTTCCCTCTCCTGCTATTCACCTAATTTATTTCAGCCCCAACACACAACTCCTAAATTATTGTTAAATTTGTTTCTGAACAAAAGGACTAAAACCAGAGTGTCTTAAATGAAAGACATGAGGCAGTTGTGGTTCCATTCATTTCCTCATATCTATTTGCTGTATCTAGAGAGCTATTGTTATGTGTGCACTACTGGGAAATAATAATACTAATAAAAAGTAATAATTCTCCTAGGATTTGCTGTCAATAGAAACAATCTACAGAGAACTCAGACCTAGAGAGTGAGTGATTAAAGTTTAGCAGCAGAACTGAAAAATACTTTCTGAGTGCAAAAAGAAGCTAAAGAAGACAGACAGGAACTAGAGGGATCTGCTTGGTCTCTGAAGCCAATGTGAGTTAGAACACTGCTCTAAAGGAGTAGGAGCTTATGTGGGAACTCTGCCTCCTCATGGCTTCTCCTCTTTCCCCAGGAAACCTTCTCTGGCTTGGGGGCATGCAACAGTTGAAATTTTATCTCTGCCTTAAGCAGGGCTGGAGCAGGAATTTAAGAGCTTAGAGAGAAGCTTGGGTGAACTCTGTGTGTATGAAAGGATTTATAAAGCTGCTTGTCTGTGACTCTGGGGACTGTGTGTGGACGATACTGAGTGTAGAGTAGGATGTTACTGCTGCCTTTATTCTTCTCAGATATCACATATTTGATTGGCTTCTGAGAACTGACCTTCCCCAAAGAAAAAATTAAAAGTCTTGTAGGAACCCAATTTGAGTCAGGTCAGGGTCAGCAATGTGCTTGGCCTTGTAGGAATTGTGCTTGTCTGGGTGAAGTGGTTGGTCTTACTCTCAGAGAAAATTTTTTTTCAACCTAGATGAGTGAAAACGTATAGAATCCCGGTTTCACCAAAGAAGCCTGGTTATTTAAATCCTTCTGTCTCTGTTAGTCTCCTCTCTCAGAGTACAAGAGAGCTGGTAAGGTGGGATTAGTTTCCTTTCTCTGATAAAAGCAGATTAATTTTAACACTGGCTAAAATTGCACCCATTTTCTCTTGGTAAATGAACCATAAGACACACTGTCAAAAGTGAGCCTTCCATAATGACTGTGGTTAATATTTCAGAGCTTAAACTCAAGCATGAGAGAATCGGCAATATATGCTGTACATTAGCTTGATTTCTATTCATTTGCAGCTCAAGAGTATTCTCTTCCCCCATGCTAATTTCAGAGTTCTGTAGAGCAAGGGATTTGCATCTGATTTCGTACTCAGGTATGTATGTATTTCTTTTTGGGAAAGCTGTCTTGTAGGCAGAAGCGAGGAAGGATAGTTCATGTGCTTGTGGTTCTAAGCTGGGGCTCAGGAAATCTCAGTTACCTGCTCTCTTGCAGAGTTCCTATGCTTAGCAGAAAATCCCTGTGCCTCGTGGTGATTCAGTCTCTTGAATCGTAGAGTGAACATGAAAATCCTTTTCTCGCTTCTCATGGAATCCATCAGTTCTTGGGTTCTGCAGAGGTTGTCGTGCACTAAAATACCCTGCTAATAAGATCCAAAGTTACACGGGGAAGATCTCCTAGGGCTCACAGGTTGAGCTGTGCAAATACAAATGTGCTATGAGGAGTACCACATGTACCAAGGCACATGTCCTCTCTGGGTCTGTGGTCTTCCTTTTTTCCCCCTCACTATATTTGCTCAGCACATTCATAAGGAGCAGTGAAGATGTGCTGTCGGTGAGTCTCAAGACTACTCCCTCCTGAAGTGCCAGGCAAAGGGTGACTTTTGTCTCATCTTTCTCTCCCTTGCTGTCCGTTTCCTGCGAAGAGGCTCTTTGGCCGGATCGCTCGGGTGCTGTCCGTGAGTGCGGCTTCATCTGCAGAGAACATGCTTGGCTGAATGCAATTTCCATTTGCCGTGTGTTCCACAGGGGTGTTTTCTGCCTGATTCCTGCTCTCACTTTCCTGGAAGAAAACATTAAATTTCAGACCATGGCACCTCTGCTGTTAAAACCACATCCGTGTCCAACTGCCTGAGCTTCCCATTACCTTCTAGTCTTAATGCATAATCCAGTGCAGCCAAGTAAACTACACAGTGCTTAAAAATTACTTGACCCTGTCTTTCATTCTTATCATCTGCTTCCGCACTGCTTGGGATCTGGAACAACTCAATAGCCCTTTTGGCTTAAAAAGCCATAAGTGTCATAAAATACAGCAGGAATATCAAAGTTTTAGGACAGGCACTTGGGCATGTAAATTGAGACATTACGCAGAGGATGTAGGATAATGGTCTGAGCCTTGGATGAGAAGTTGTAGGACAAATGCAACAGCTCTGGTGTGCTAAAAACAACAAAAAAAAGATGATTGTACACAGCCAAGGTGATAGTTTTCTTAAGAGCCCTTGAAATAACCGAAATTGTTAACATTGCAATTATTTTCAATGACGTAATTTTATTCTACTTGAACATTCTGTTGTCTCGCCTTTTTTTTTTTTTGGTGCCAATTAGGGAAGTGAATTTCTTTCTTAATTACCCAGTTCTCAAGCCCTGATGTAGATTTCTAACACTTTGAGGCATATTTAAGCAGATCTTTGTTTATGCATTTGGGGGAAAAACAAACAGGGAAATTTGGAAAATGTTTTTAACATCAGCAGTCCTTTGTGAAAACATGCTGTTGATTGATAACCATAATGCCAAGCAACTGTTGTTTCTACAACTTCGGTGTTGTATTCATTCCAGAGGAGTGACAGAAGATGGAAGCTGTTATTCCCACTGTTTTGCCTTGATAAACCAGTTCATTTTTCCTCAAAAGCCTTTACCAGTTTCACACTTTTCATCCTTACATGAGTAAAAGGGTGCTACAAAGACTGAGGAAAGGTTTCAGGAACTTAACACTTACAGGAAAGAGATTAGAAAGCACCAGTAGCACTGCTGGAGTGAGCCAGAATTCTCATTTCACATTTTTATTACGGGACTCCCTAGGGGTCCTGCTGGAACTCTGCGCTTTGCTTTCTCTGCCCCATTTCACAGCTCTCACTGCAGCATCGCCACAGAAGAAACTCACCTTTATTTGTGAATATCTAAGAGAGAAATTATTAGCACCATCTATTGGAGAAATAGAGACACTGGTTTCTTCACAGGTCTGAATATGCAAAATCTCTTCCCGTTTTGATTTCCAGCTACAGTTTGCAGTGAGAATGTGCTTAGGCAACCTGCTTGTCTTTTAACTTATAGCAGCCTGCAGTCTGTGCTTTGGAGATTGTGCCTTGTTTCAAAATGTACCTTAAAGAAATGCAGTGAACCATTTAAAAGAGGGCAAGCAGACAAAGATTCAAATGTCAAAATGGTACCTTGGCCATGGCAGGTTCTGTCACATCAATGGGACAAGGGCAATAGCTGAGAAACAATTTGCAGCTGAGGAGATAGGCATGTCTAGCGCCTTGAGTCAATCTGGGCTAGCGTGTCTGAGAAATTTGGGTGAAGATTGGGATATTTGACCTTCTTGATCTTTATAGGACAAGGAAAACTCTATCACTGGAAGAAGAAGTAGAGGAAATACTGTTATTAGCTGAAGACTGACTTCAAGGCACACCTCTGGGTTGGAGAGTATTCACGATCTGGAGTAGTTTCAGGACAAGCATGGTTTGGTCACTGTGACTCCTGGCCAGAGTAGTGGCCTCTGTCACATGTTTCAGGTCGCTTGCACATGTAGAGCCTAGCGAGCTCCTCACTCTCACTCTGCTGCATTGTGGGCCTCTCCCTGTTTCTCTAGTGCTCTTGCCCAGTGAAATTTTGGGCTATTCCTGTAGCTTTGGTCTTCCCTGGCCTCCTCCTTCAATAACAGCTGATGTCTTGATGGGAGCACCATGCTGGCAGTCCAAGGCTCAAATCCCGCTACTGAGAAGGAATGACACTGCAAGAACAGAGCGGGTAACGGTCTCTTAAGTCAAAAAGGTCTGATGCGTGCTGCTGTGGGAAATGTGTAGCCCTGCACTGATAGACCACGATCTGGCATACTGCTGCTTCTAAATTGTTGGCCCTACCATATTTGTTGGAGAGTATACTTAAAGTCTTTCTGATGTGTCTGTTGAAAAACGTTTCCTTAATACTCGGCGTAATTATATTAAGATCTTGTTTATCCATTTGCTGTTCTGCCGGCACAATCTTTTAATTTTCACTCTGTGGTATTTGCACAGTAGAAACAAAAGTCCTATTGTTTTGTAGCCTCTGTTTTGCTTGGTAAACAAGCGAAGGTCTTTTATGTCACAGTCACATGATTGAAGCGAATCAAATTAATGTTTTTAAGAAGCTATGGTGTAACAGGTAACTCAGTAAAAGTTTCGCTTTCAAAGAATTGGATGATTATTATTTCTGACTCTCTGGATGGCTGTTGGAGTACCTTCTATCAAAAATTCCTATTTCACTGGCTTGCTCCATCAGTGATAGCTGATAAGATAGCTAGATTTCAGATAATTAAGACCCTGAAATTCAATGACTTAGCTAGATGACTGCCATTCCGAGAGTATGGGAGGATTAAATACAAGAGAAGGGGGAAGAGAGCTGTGTTGCCTTTGGGAATGTGGACTCATTATGGATACAGAAGGGTTGTTAAAACCTTGGAAGGTGGTGTAAGCTGGGCAGTTTCAGCTTTGATCCCATGGGCTACACAGAATTGCAGTGCTCCTGAAATGAATACTGCAGAACTGCTTATGCAGTGACAACCTCCCGAGCTCCTTCACTCCAGTTTTAAGTGATCCTAGTGACAGGTTTCCCTGCATGCTTCCCTTGAGAGCTGTGTGCTTGGTCTAATTGATTGACCCATTAGCAAAGCAAATTTCTCTTGCTATTCAGCCAAAATTTTCCTTCTGCTTAATTTCAGCCCATCACTCCTAGTTATGCCCCTGCAAAGCCTGCCTGAACTGCCTTTGCCACACTATAGCTTTATTGATCCTGGCTCTGTGTAAGTAATTCTTTACTGACTGAACTTATTATTGGCAGTACCAGGGCAGTGATGGCACTGGTGAGAGCCTGTTTCTTGATCCGTGAGGCTGAAAGAGAGGAATGCAGTGAAGGAGTTTGATGGTGTTCACTGAACTTTCTGAATGGCAGCAGGGAGTGGTGAAAAGTGGTTTCTGAGTTTTCCCCAAGTCTTCAAATATTTGAGTTTGCACAGTTCTGTGTGTGTGTGTGTGTGCGATATGTGTGGATATCCAGGCCACTGGATGCCAGAGCAGGAGTCCTGAAATCAGAAGTTAACTCATAAGTATTTGGCATCTGGGAGATTTTTCAAGGGTAAATTTTGGGTTCCTGTCAAGCAGTGTGTGAATGCGTGTAGTGGGGACAGGAGATGGATAATGTCTAGGGAAGTTCTTTCCTGCAAGTATTTGGCTGAGGAAATCTGTTGTGTGATAGGCATCATGAGAGCTGACTGCCAATCTTCATATCCTATGATCCTTTCATTTCAATGTCTGTTCTAGGTTATGTACTCCAGAAGCACTGAGCGTACTAAAATACCCACGAATTGAGGGGGATAATCACCCCTGGACTTGCTCACACTCTGTTTAGAACTACTTAGATAAGTCTCTGTCTCACCATGAGCTTTGTGCTGCTGAGTTTATTCTGTCTCTGGGGTGTTCCTCATCTGAGTGGCCAGGCAGGAAAAAGATCAGTGATTCTCCTTGATTCTCAAATTTTCATGCCCTTACCCCTTCTGTGCCTCAGTTTACTCCTGGATGTAACAAGATCTCTTTCCCAGGTGTACTGGAGTGGAAAGGAGGAGAATGGTATTTCTTTTGTTGGGATTTAATTTGAAGACCGTTTGCAAGACATTTTGGGCAGCCTGCTCACGCTGTCGTGGAAATTGTTGGTACGTGCTTCTCTGAGCTTACAGATCAACAGGAGAGTTAGAGAGGCACTATTAATAAGAATTTTAAAGCCACTGATGAAAGTGTTTCCCATACAGGGGAAAGTAGAGAGGCATGTGTGGGGTAGCAGACAGTGGGAAATACACTCTGTGGCTAAAACAGCACAGGCTCGACTGTACTGGTACTGCTCCCATAGAGTTTGTTCAAACACAAGCATAAAATTGTAGTTATCAAGCCTTAGGCACTACACAGCACTTACAAGCTGACGTATCAAACTCCTTGTTTTAGGATACTAGGCCCCTATCAAGAAGAGCTAAGCACAGAAAACTGCTGCAACCTGCTGCTGAGATGCCAGCGGACACCGAGCCTCCCACGTTCTGCTGTGTGTTCCTGGAGGCTGCTTCTGCAAAAGTGATTAATAAATGGGACCTGTGCACCTTTCCGCTGTGGCTGCAGAAGCCAAGCCAATTATTTGCCCATCAGAGCTGGGTTACGGTGTCCCTCCTCCCATCTTCTCTATCCATTCTTTTGTTTTTGTATTGTTTTGCTGAGAGTGTAAATGCAGAGATGATTAATTGCCTTGCTGACCTGATTCTGTCGCTACATGGGATCTGCTTATATCAAAATGCTCCAGCCCAAATGACTAGAGTATGTCAAAGTTAGGTGATTAAAGAATTATAAAATACTTTCTGAACATCCTATTCTCAACTCATTGTGACTTTGGACAGAAGCCCAGACAAGTGGGGGAGAGAGAAGGGTGAAAAGTAAATAATAGAAAAAAAAAAAAAGAAAATAATAATAAGTTCACTGAGAGGGACTTCTGCAATATTTTGCTCTCATTTTATTGAGAAGATTGATAACAAACATTAGTGAGGCAAAATTACAGTGATTTGTATAGATTCCCAGGTGAACAAGTTTAACATTAATAAAATATTATAGCCTTCTCTATCACAGAACTATTGTACTGATCATAAAATGAAAGGGCTTTATATATATAGAGGCAGGGGAGTGTGTGTGCTCTTATAGTAGGGATGGAGGCATCTCATTTTCTACTAATAGATGAAAATCTGTGTTGGGCTGGAAGAGTGAAGTGTTTAACTCTGCTAATGCTATGGATGATTACTACTCTGGGAGAGGATGCACCTGGCAAATTCTTACTTCAGATGCCAAAGCAAACCCAATGGATCTTGCTGAAATGCCCCCTAAGCCACCGGTGCCTTAAAGCCAGCTCAGGTGCCCCGTTAGTTTCTGTTGAGGTTGGCAGCAAGCTGAGCCCCCCGTGGCTCTCGTAGGTGTGAGTGTGGCACAGCACGTCAGGGTTGACAGTTTTAAGTGCTTTCTCCCTGCTGCTCTAGAGTTTGTGGCAGGAACTGAGCAAAACTGAAAGACATCTAAATAGGAATAAACACTTCAGGATGAGAATTTTTTATGTGGTGTTTTTGAGATAAGTGGTTTTGGAGTTTCTGTATTGCCTGGTTTTATTTTATTACAGGCGATGCTGAGGGATAGGCTGGGTAGCACTGCCGTTTGCTGGCTTCTCACCAACAGGCTTTGGTCTCTGCTGTGGTGGAGGAAGAAGCTGATGTCCCCCTCCCAGTCCTGGGGCATTTCTCTAGTGATTGCTCTTACAGCAAATACCTAAAGTGGTAGGAAAAGGAGAGATGAATTTCACCACGATGCAACTCCGTCGCCTGCTGTTCTGAGGCACCTCTGACTGGGGCCAAATTGCCACTCAGGTGAAGTGAATTTACTTCCATGCTTAGCCCTCCTGTGTGCTCATTAAATATACTAAGTCGAGGAGATTAACTTACTACCAAGGTAAAAGGGAAGACAAATTTGTGGTGATAGTACTCATACCATAAATTCCTATTAGCTTCATGTTTCATTTTCCTGTGTGATAAACTAATGTGGCATACTGGACATCTGCTTTCCTTTAAACTGTGCAGAACGGTTGAATTGTTGTTTTAATTATTTCTGGGGATTTAAAGAAGATGGAATTATTTTTTTCTTCAATATAAAATATTGCAAATGCTAATACTCTTTGGAAGCGAAGATAACATCTACTACAAAAACGTGTTTGTTTTGACAGCATTGTATATCTTAGCCAAATTAAATGAAGGAAATAGTGTTTAACCGTTTTTTTTCATTTCACATGGATAAAACTCCTGGTTCCAGTTAAAAACCAGCATCATTCCAACCCTATCATTCTTTCTTAATTTTGGCCCCTACCCTTTTCTAGTTTTTCTACTGTAAATATTTAAGAGATAGGAAATGCAAAAGTAGTCATTCCTATTCCCTTTTCTTCTGCTCACCACCTATACTTTAAATGCTGTTCTGAAATGAAATGTAAAGAAACATTCTTTTTGCAAACAAGGCCAAAGCAAAACTCAGTCTAGAAATCAAATCAAAATTCAATCTAGAAATTTCACTGAACATTTTCAGAGAGAATTATTTTTCTCTGATGTGTTTTTTTGCAAAAGAAAGCCATAGGTTTTCTGGCCAACTCTTATTACTAATAACAAAGGAGTTATCAGAAAGATAACCTGTCTCTTAAACCAGACTTTACAGCTCACTGTGTTCTCTTATGCTTTGAATTCACTTTAATATATGGGTGTCTTTTGTCATGTAACAAAGAAAGTCAGCTGAGAAAGGCCATTGAAGGATTATGTGTATGTGTACCCTTGCAGCCTTTCCTAAGCGTGAGCTGTGGGTTGCGGTGTTTGCAGAGTGGAAAGGAATGTTCTGTCCTGCCCATGCCCAGGGTTGGACAGGGTCTAAGAAATTATCGAAGAGAACCTCAGTAGCAGGGGAAAATCTACATGAGCATTCAGATTGGAAACAATAGCTGTGATTACACCCTTCAGGGTTCTTCTCTACCAGGTAATTTCTATTCCAGCAGATAAGGTGATTGTGTATTTCAGATGCCTGTATGCGGAGGAGCTGATCCATCTTGAATGGAAACCAAGAATGGAATTGGGGCACCTGGATGGGTTCCCAGTTTGCTGACCCCGATGGGCAGCTTTTATCAAACTGCTCCACTGGTGTCTATTTGCAGTGCCAGTTGTTTGAGGCAGCAGCTGTCCACGGGACGAGTGGGCTTCTGTCAGAGTTTCTGAGTCAGTGGTCTGCAGGCCCTGCTGATCAGTAGGTAAACATGCAGGGCATGTAATGCTGTGATTGGCTGAATCTTTTCCTTCCTCCCAAGGAAGGCATGACAGCTTTGTGTAGCCTTAGTCTGGTACACCGGTCTTCAGGAACCAGAAGCTGGGTACCACTGCTTTAGATGCTGCTGTTTGACATCTATCATCCCCAATTTTAAGAGCACTGTCCATGTACTTCCTTTAAGAAGAGGGGCTGTGGTGGGAGATGAGCTCTGTAAAGTCATTATTTCCCCCAGGAAGTAAAGATGAGTGTTTCTGCACAGCCTCTCTTGTTGTTCAAGTAGTTTTAGAACAGCTGTGCTAAAAGTGAAGCAATGGTTTGTCACTTCTAAACTGCTGGTGCTGTAAAGACAAGGAAAGAAAGGAATGGCAGATGTTTATCTCCATGTTTATACCAAGTTTTAGTGCATCAATCACTCAGTGCTATCAAGACGTGTGGAGGAGAGATAATAAGATTTATTGGTGGCTGTTGGGATAACCCACATAGTGCATAAATATGTTAGTGAAACTCCAGGGAGTCTTGGTCTATCAAAATGAAATAGGCAGGAAGGAGCACAGGCCTCCCAGCTATGGAGCAGCTGAGCACTTGGTGGGAGGTCAGTTCTTCACAATCAACATGAATTGCACAAAGCTCCTGATGGCTTTTTGCTTGTTTGTTTGTTTGTTTGGTTTGGTTTTTTTTCCTCCCAACATTCAGTGAAGGACTGAGAAATGGAAGTCAGGAAAGCAGACGCTTGCAGTGGAGGGAGGAGTAAGAGGCAAGGAATAAAACGCCGTTTTCTGTCCTGTATTAGTCGTCTGTGTGACCATGATGGTTGGACTTGCCACAGGCTGCTTGGTTGTGACAGGGATGAAGACCTGTGTTAACTTAGGAGCAGTTAAGTTCTAAGGAAACAATGTGATTTTGGTTATTTATTACTCTCGAATGATCATTAGAAGCAGGTGATTCAGAGCATCTTGGGGAAGGAACAGCTGGGTTTTCCCTTTTTTCATTCCAAAGAAAGAGGAATCTTGTCTCCAGCTTAGTTTTGTTTCCTTTGCACTGCTTGGCCCCTTCTGATGATGTTGGTTACCTTTTGATATGAAGCACAAGCTGTGATCATGGTGTGTCTGTGTACTTACTCGTGTACAGGTATTGATGGTCCAGATGATCAATTCTACCTTAAAGTTACTTGCTATTTTTGGCTGACATACTTGAGTTTTTCATTTTGTATGATGCAGAGCTGACTGATAAACACCTATATAATGACAAAATTGGTCTGCGACCAAGCCCAGTTATTTCACAATATGCAGCACTCTGGGATTTATGAAAAAACAAATACCAAAGCATCTGTGGACCAGGTGGAACAAAGACAAGGCAGGCAAAGGCAGGGGCTGGTCCTTGTTCCAAGCAGGTACAAGTGTGGGCTTCAGTGCTGCAGGCTTTCTCCTGCCCTCTAGTACACATGGTACATGCCATGGTACCCAGCTATACTGAAATGGGCAAAAGCCATAAATGGAATAGCTTCCCTTCCTGCTGTGTGGGTACAAATGCATGCATGCCACCTGTTCAGGCAAATAAAACTGGGTCCTAGGAGTCCATGACTTGAGCCATCAAGTCTGCATGTGCAGTCCAAGAGAAGGCCTTGAGGTTTTGTATTTGTGCTCACACATTTAAGCGTGGACAAGCTGACTGGGAGAGAGCTGAGGGCATCTCCATTCTAATCTCCTACTCAAAGCAGGGACAGTTTGACACCCAGTCAGGTGGATGAGAGCTATTCGAGCTATTCCCTGTTGGATCTTGAAAACTTCCTCAGATGAAGGCTGTGTGACTTCCTGGGCAGCCTGTCCCACCGCCTGACTTTCTCACAGAGGAGATGTTTTTCCCTTGTGTCCAGGCTGAACTGCTTGTGTTTCAACTTGCACCTGCTCTCTCATTCTCCCACCGTTCCCCACCGTGACAAGCCGGCTTCTTCTTGGTGGGCTCCCTGCAGGCACCTCTGGAGCCCCTCAAAGCCATCTCCTCCCTGGGCTGAGCAGAGCTTGCTCCTGTTGGCTTTCTGCAGAGGTGTTCCATCTCCACTGTGCGGATAGCTCTGCCCTGAGCAAGCACCACTTTATTCAAGGCTCTCTGCACGGGGGGTGAAAAAATCTGTAGATGGTGTCTAACAAGCTCTGGGGAGAGGGAATAATCACTTCCCTTGATCACCGGTTGGCCTCATGTTCCTGCTGCCTGCAAGGCTGCCAGCTGCCTTTGTTGCCAGGGCGCAGGGCTGGCTTGTGCTCTGCTTGCTGCCTGCCAGGACCCCTGCACCTCCCCAGAGAGCTGTTCCCCAGCCAGGCAGACCCCTGCCCCTCTTGAGAATTTTGGCTCTTGTTACATGAGGCAGAACATAAACAGAATAGTTCCTGCGCTTTCCCGTTACACGTGTCGGAAGATGAGGTTGCCTTCTGGCATCCTGATGAAGATGGTTATTTTCTCTGAGCACTTAGCAACTTGTCATTGTTTGAAGTATGAGCATGGTTTAATAAAAACCAAAACACACCCCTTAAAACATTTTACTCAGGGCTGTTATGCTCAGAGTAAGTTCCATTCTAGGGAGTTTTCTATTTACCCCTTTTCTCCCCTTTGAACAGGATGCCTTTTAGAACACGTTTGATAATCCAGGAGATGTCTCAGAGTTCTAAATAGCAGCTGCACAATGTGGTTGTGTGTTTTCTTCAGCATAATAAGAAATTCTCCTTTGCATCCACCGGTTACTGACATTGCTTGGAAGTGACACAGTGTGTGCTTCCTTCCTTTTATCAGTTAGGATTTTATAGTCTGAGAAGTTACAAAACAAGCTTCCCCTTAACTTCTGAATGACTGAGCTAGATGAGGATTAGCTGCAGAGAAATCAGCATTCCTTAAGTTTAATTGAACTGGTGTATCAGACTGAACAAATTTCACTTCAGTAATGTTCAAGATTCACGGGTGTGTTAACTAGTGCTTATCCAACTGGGCGTTTATTACTTTGTAATTAAATGTTATTAATGCTTTAATTAAAATAAATAACCATACAGAGCTGAGAATGGGCTTAATGTATTTCGAGGGTTTTTTTAAATGCTGGCACACTGCAGTTGCTCTGCTACAGCATTAGTGATGGGCTTTTCCCATCAAAAGAGCCCTGCAAACTGTCACGGGAGCAGATAATGAAGCTGATGTGCTTTGTTTTTGGGTGAGTGGACATGTCTCTAGCTCCAGATCTGTGTGCAGGGTGGGAGCCCAGCAGTTAATTTCTCTGGGGGGCTGTAGAGGCTGTATGGCCTCACAGAGCAGAAATATGTAAATAGCTCAACAAGAGGCTGTTTTCTGCTGTCAGTCATCCCATACTTTGCCTGGTCCAACTGTAGAGGACTCCATTTTTAGTGACAAATTTATGCGGCCTAATAGAATCAGAATGTATTTCTCCACTTATGCTTTTTGTTCTGTTTAATCTTTATAATTTGTCATACTCATATATTTACTCCATGCACACAGACTCTTTCTTTTCTTTGATTTAATCCCTTTGCTCTTTGTATCCCATGCTGTTTTCTTCACTAAAGCCATTATTTAGCCCTGATGATGTTACCAATGGTACTGTTTTAATGAATGATAGATTTCATAGCTGGAGTGTGTCATTGCATGGTTCTGATTCCTCATGGGAACTGAAATTATTCCAAGACATTTCTGATGCCTTGTTTTAGTTACTCACAATCCAGCTTTCCAGCTGCTGGAAGAAGCAGATTGAGATGAACATTCAACATCTTTTATAGCAACGGGAGATGTAAAGTTAGGAATGCGAGGATCTGTTTTATTTTTTCATGCTCTTATATTTTAATTTTCGGTCTCAGAGGGGCTATCTGCCTACCTCTAGCCAGCTGGGAAGCAGTGCTCTGACTTTGGGTAGGTCTCACCTTTGAGTGCTTTGGACCTCAAGAAAAATTACAAGGTTAAAAGCTGGGAAAAAACCCAACCCCCAGTCTGGCAATAAATAGACCCGATATGATGGAATTACTTAAAACAAAAATAAAAATTATCATGGACAGCTGATGGAAAGATGGACAAGTTTTTATTATGCCTGTCCTGGACATTTGCAGGAGGAAATCCGTTTGCTCTGAGTTTTGGGACTGCATCCAAGGCACAGTGAGCTGGGAGCACTGGCCCTGGAGGATGGTTTGTGTCCAGGATGGTTGAAGTGCCCCTGTCAGGTACCGGCTTCACAGGCCGAGGTGGGAGCTGCTTGTTGCCCAGCGTTTACGAGTGCTCTTGCACCCAGCTATAAGGCCTCTCCTAGACCTCTCCTGCTGTGGTTCTTTGTGCAAAGTCAGAGCAGAGGTACAGCTGAGCAGATCTGCTGGGAGGCATGGCAGGCTTTAGATTGGGCTAAGTGGGAAGAGGTCCAGGAGGAGTCAGGACTCGCCAGTTCGTTGCAGTGCTCTGGCCTCCTGTGCAGATGAGGCTATCTGGGTCTTGTGTTGTGGGACTGCTGTAAAGACCTGCAAATGTGAATCGAGTTGAGTGTCTTTATTAGTTGGAGAAAAAGACCAGAAAGGCAGGACTCGTGGGTTCCTGTGTGGTCAGGGGTAACTCAATTAACCGCTCCGTGCTTCAGTGCAAGCCATCGGTAACATAAGCATCATGATACTTGCCTGCCTCTGAGGGCCATTTACTTAATTAAATTGCTGAGATCTTCAAATAAGAGATGCTTTAAATAAGTAGTTCTGTGTGGGGTGGAAGTAATGGAGCCTGGTTTCCAATGGCTTTGTCTTGTGGTTCATTGCCAGCTCTGATTGAAACTTTCCCCTGGGCTAAGACTTCATGAGGTTGTTTTTGGTTTTTTTTCTGATTCTCTCTCCAGGCTTCACAGGTGTTCAATAAGAGGTAATCTTGGCCTTTCCCGTAGAACAGGCATTCCCAGGGAAAGCTTCTTGGATGTCTCTTTTCTGCCCAGCTGCCTGGCTTGTTTAGGGGTTTTTCTGTGCTACTGCAGATGTAAACCTTGGTCCAAGTCAGCCAGGAGTCTCAGGCAGTGCAGCTGGAGGGGAGACCTGCAGACACAGCCACCTGCAACACACAGAGCAGCTTGCAAAAGCCTGGCTTGCTTTGGAAATCGTGTGGAAACTGGAGCACGACACTGCAAACCTATTGCTTAGAAATGATGGAGGAACTGAAAGAGGCAGTGGGGTTTGAGTGTTTCACTCTGTCACTGTGACAATGAGGAGTCATGGCCAAGGCTCCTAAGTCACTCGGACACTTTGCTTATCTGCTCCAGTATGATGCTGTCCTAAGGATGTCTACATCCTTTTCTTCTTTTCAATTGTTTCTTTTGCATCTGGACACGTTCCTGTAAGGAAAGTGCGGTTCATGGATTTTCCTCAGTGCTTAAGGCCAAGGAGAGCCTGTCAAAACCAGTTAGCTGATCCCAAATCTCCTCTGTTGATAGCTCTGCGGCAGCTCCCCTTGCTGTAATTCATTCCTGTTGACAGGCTGTCCAGTTGGGAAGAATTTTTTAGGTTTTTTCAGCTGTTCCAGTTTCTGTGCACCCTGCCTTCTGTGGCTCCCACAAACAGACCAGAGATAATGCAGGTACCCCTTGGCACCCGACTTTAAATGAGACTGGTGAATACATTGCGAGTCTAGGAAGTAGATGGGGAATTGCTCGCTACAAAGAAGGGTGTCAGAGGAGAGGGTTGATTTTGGGGTTCAGGGAATGGGGATCATAGCTGGTGGCCTCTGTTTGAATGTGAATGTGTGTGACTATATGCATTACTACATCTGCACCCCCAGGCAGTACTCCTGCTGTGGTTAGACCGATCAAGTCAGCTCAGGAGTTGACACTTTCTCCCTGTTATTCTGGGTGAAGTGCAGTGAGAAACTCTCTCCTCTGAGCTACCTTTTTTTTCCTTGGGTGCTGCTCAGCTGAGGTTGGGAATAAACTAGCTGTAGGGTGTAAATGCAGAGAAACATCACTCACTGGTGGAGGAATCCGTGGGTGCAGGAATTGCACTGCAGATGAAGTCAGGCATTTGGGCCCGCAGCTGCAGAGAAAATGAGCAGTGAATAGGCAGTTAATTGAAAGCTAAAGTAGCTGTTTACTGACAGTATAGTCTTGCCTTTTCTCCTTTGTTTAATTTGTGTGAGATCACTCAAAATCAGCGGCTTTGCCCCAACATGTTTCCAATATTTATTTGTTTTCCCTTTTCCAGCTGAATTTATATTCCAAGCTTTTTATCCTTTCCTCTCTTTTCTTTTTTTTTTGAAGACAGCATGTTGTATTGTTGATCCTCACTGTTAAACTGCTGCTATGCATCAGTTGAAAAACTGATTCTCTCGCTGAGCCAGTTAAATTCTGCTGATCTTCACTCAACAAATAATTGGAACTTTGGAGAATAGGGATGCAAGAAGGACTACTTGGATAAAAAAGGGTTTACAGGTCTGGGCAAAAGGAGTTTTAAAATTCTTTTGGGATACATAGAGTAAACGTTGAGTCAGGAAAAGAGGTAAATATTTGTGGGATCTCATTGATTGAATGAGGCTGTTTAAGTCTGGCTTAAATTCTTCGCAGGGCTGAGGGATTCATTCCTTGAAAGAATAATGTGGTTAATAATAATGCTCCTACTGGGTGAGTCGCTGATGGGTAGTTTGTACCTGCTCAGCTTTTTCCTGTTTAAATACACTGTCTTATGAATATGTAGTGTCGATACTTTAATTTAGAAAGTCACATTGGTCCAAAGTGTAGAACAGGAAAGCATTTTACTGAGAAGATGAAGTTTTCTCATGTGGGAGATTATAGAAAATAGCACAATAACACTTCAGTACTCTGATGTTATAGCTGCTGATGGTCTCTGACTCTAAGAGCTCCCTATAAGCTAATGTAGAATGTGGTTACCGAGCCCAACCCCTGTCAATCGGTTTGTTTGTGGATACAGTATTGAGAATATTCTGAACAAAGCCAATATAGGGAACTGTTTGCTATTAGTTGTCATTAGACCTGGCTTGCATTGCTTTCATTAATATTAAAATAATTAAGAGTATGTGAAAAGGCTTGGGTTTTTGGTTTTTACAAAGGTTTTAAAAAACTTGGGGAGAACTGAAATGAAATACATCTCTCTTGCTGCTTACTTAGATGCTTCATGCCCCATTCCTAATCTGTTTATAGATAGAAATGTGGGGCCAGGAAGAGCTTTTCAACCCAGTTGCCAGAAATGGCAGCAGTCAGGGCTGTCTCCACAGAGATCCATGAGTACACTTAACAGTAAAGGAGGTTGTATAGCTGAGAAGGAGAAATTGGGGCACTCTACTTCCATCAGTCTGCTTGGATGTCACTTGTCAGATTCAGTAGGCAGGTATTGGTTTGATTTTTTTTTTCCCCCCCTCCCCTCTCCACTGGTGCAAAATCCCTTTTAGGTGCAGAAGGGAGAGAAGAAAGAAGATCTGAAAATAATCTATAGAAAATTCATTTTAAGAATCTTTCTACCTGCAAATTATTCTGACACAAAATTCCCAGTTAGTCATTTTCTTCAAATATTTGAAGAGCAGTCAATCACAAAAAGTGTCTTATGAAAGGATTTTGCTCTATTATATTTAATGAAGCTCAAAGTACACTGCTTAATACCTGGCCACCACGCTAATGAACACTTAAAAATGCCAGAAGCACAGCACAGGCAGGCATTGGTACTTACATTGAAGCAGTATCCAGGACTTAATACAAGGGCCCAGTGTGGGAGGTGCTGGACAAGGGGTTGTACTTGGAAGGTACACCTGGTTGCAGGTAAAGCCACGAAGGATGCGAAGTGAACTGGGAGTTGATGTAGGCAGGATGATCCAGATGAGCTGGGAACGTGGCCCTTGCTGGTGAGCCTCAGGAATCCTGAGTGATGCAGGGTGAAATCCCAAGGTAAGTGGAGAGGTGAGGCAGTGTTAAAGTGCCTACAAAATCGAAACCTGACAGCAAACCAAGACAGAGATGGGCTATTTAGAGTAGTTCTAAAAGTGGATCTGGGGATGTTTATGGCAGCAATTTCATTGCTTGGAAACACTGATTTTTAATACCTAAGCTTTGTGTAATATATGCAGTTACGTCTCTAGGGAATTAAAGCGGCAAGAATTATTTGAATTGTCTGCATATATTTGTATTGCTGTTCAGAAGCGGAATCTCCTTTTGTTTGTGTTGTTTTCATTAGTTTCCTGGATTGAAGCTGCACATGAAAAATGTTTCAAATCACTTAAGGGGCAGGATTTTAGTAGGCGTATTTTGCAACTGGTTATTAAATCCCTTTGCAGTGTTAGAACTGAGCCTCCCTTTGGCTCTGCAGGCTGAACAGCTGGATTGGAGAGTGCCAGATTGCCCATCAATGTGGCCCGTCAGATGTTCACCCGTAAAGATGGTCCCTGCAAGGAGGGCAGAAGGAAAAGCAGTTTAATGAAGCACTGTATTGGACCATTAGGGCGGGAGCCAGAGACCTCACACTGTGGAGAGCTCTGCTGGGAGGTGGCTGTGAGAAACATCACTGAGTAGGCAACACTGCATCATCTGTGCCCCTCTCTGGGTAGCCATGCAAGGTTAATACGAGTGCTGACCATCCCTGGCCTAAACAACTAGGATTTGGAGGTTTGGCTTAAAAATCTGCCCATATCTTCTTCAATTCCAGTTCTTCCAAATTAAAACCTTGCTTGTTCAAACTGAACCTTCAAATGGTAGACTCTAAGCTGCTACAAATTCCCCCTCTACTGATGGGGATCTGGCTCGGCTCTGGCAGGTTTGGCCTTAGTTTTGGATTCTGTTTACACATTTGCAGCATTAACAGCTTGAGTCAATGGAGTAGCTGAGAGCAAAGGTTACCATTTCAGCTGCCTTGCAAATCCCATATCCAAAGCATATAATGTGGTGTTACAGCAGCTTTTGTGCATGGTTGGTTTGTTCACCTGGAAAGTGCAGTCTGCTTCACAAAATGTTACCAACCAAACAGCTGCTTAGAAAATTGGCCTGTAAGTACCACCTGCTGAATGTGACAAGGGACATGTGGGTCCTGTCTGCAATATCTGCACTTCTCCTGTCAAAAATGGGACCTCAGCTGGCTGCAGGGGAGCTGCTGTAGTCTTTCAAGAGGAAGTCATGGTTGCGTTCCCACTGTACAGACAATTCCTGCTCTGGTGACAATCTCCAGATATTCGAGGCCTGGCTGTGCCTTGCCATGGGTCTTCGAGTTGTACATCACTACTCCTGCCCACAAAGAACCATCAGAATAAAGTTTGGAGCTTAAGGGATGTGTGGCCTGGGTGTGTGCAGGAGATGAAGGGATTACCAAGGGGACACATCCAGGGGGCATTCAGAAGAGAGGGAAGAGGATGTTTGGGCAGAAGTCTGGAAGAATGAGGAGAGTGGATGAAATCTCAAAGAAAATGAGGGATCCAGACCATGAAATTTCCATGGATTAATAAAAGATAGTTTGTGCTGTACTTCAAGGGTTGGCTTTGAACTCCTTGGGGGGAACCAGAGTAGACAACTGGAACAATTCCTTTAGGTGATGAAAATCCACCGACCAGGCAATGTGTCCCAGAGGGATTATATCCAGCTGAGATCAAGAAAACTACTGCAGTGTGGGGAGAGTGATGCACCCAGCTTCCCAGCAGAGTTGGGAACAGTCCCTTCCTCCCTGGCTCTCTCATTCTGCACACAGTCCAGACAGTTGTTTGAATTCACCACTGCAGCGCTGAATGCTCTTCCTGAACTTTGGCAAAACAAAGCTAAAAAAAAAAAAAAAAAGTCT
>VZTA01008418.1:0-88207 GCA_013398855.1 Mohoua ochrocephala | reverse complement strand
TTAAAAAGAAAATAACAATCATGCTTCTGAGTGTCTTCACACATTTATTTTCCAAAGATACAAGCGGCCTGTCTGTTTGAAAACAGAATGACCCCCTCAATTTCTTCTTTTTTAAAGGCAAACCAAATTGCAATACAAATCCAGGAGCAGTTCACAGTAAGAAAAGGCAGCTCAGCATGAGGTGCTGAATAATGCTAAAACTGCAACTAAGTGAGCTGACAACAGTAAACCCAGAGACTGCGTCACATGTTGGACTCTCATACTGGAGAAGGACTGATTATGTGTGGAAATGTGCAAAAAAGATATTTGTGCCTATTTCAGGAGTGCTGCTCAGGTCTGCTCAATATTGGAACTGTAGGGAACTAAGTACAGTGATGGAGAGACCCTGAATGGATGTTTGACAAAGCCATTTATAACTATGTTTTGTTCTTCTAGTATGTGTGAAAAGCGCTAACTTTCCAAAGACAAATGTAGCGCTTAATAAAAAAACCCAAAAAAACAAAGTAGAGGGAAAGCCCCAAAACATAACCATGGATAAATGCCCTCAACATTCAAATTTTTGTTAAAATTTTTTGCAATTTAAAAGACCACCAAAATGTCTTGTGATACTTGTTCTTGTGCCTTAACGTCCTTTTCTTCTGCCATCCTCCCCCCCCTTGGATGGGCTTGTGAGCTGGACTGTGTCCATGTTGAATTGTACAAAACTCTCCCTCCTTCTGTCCACAACTGTTACATGGAACTCACCTCGCTGTGGCACTTGGCTACTCCGCCTTATGGAGAGGCCAGCATTTTCAAAGTCAGTTATTTCTTTTGCCACAATACTTATGTCACGTGTTGCCAGCAGTTGTTTTTCCACAAGGCATCCGAAGTTGGACTGAGGAACAAACAAACATTGAAATCCAATGCTCACTGAAGAACACGAACTTTATTGTTGATGCTGATGGCAAGATGGTTTTCCCTTGCTAGTCTGAAAGTATGACACAAAAATAAATCATTGCTTTCTCAAAGAGCCTGATACGAGGCTCACAGACATTGTTGGAACAATTCTTGTCTCCTAATGAGCTGTAGATCAGGCCTTCATTAGTTTAAGAGGGTGAATGAAACATTGCTGAGTCTGCATCTCCGTTGAAATACAATAGAAAGTTCCTCAAACTTCTGTTTGTTAAAAAGATGGACCCAACTCAGGCAACTTCCTGAAATTTATCATTGGCATTACGTGCTAAGTTCTTGGTGGAAGGTCTAAATTACCTTTGGTTACAGTAAAGATTTTTTTCAGATTTAATTAAATATAAATGGAAGTTCTTTCTTTTGTAATTATTCTTGGGGAAGATTATTTTAGAGTAGATACATTTAATAAAAAAGTTTCTAAGGAATTCAGTCTTGGCAGAGACAGGAGTGATGGGAGCAAAGCGGGACAAAAAGTAATTTTATCACTTGGTAATAAAAATTTGTGTCTCATTTTTAGAGGGAAGCTTACTTTGTTCTTAGCTGCTGCTGAACTCAGTGTTGCTGAACGAAATATTCAGACAAAGGTCTTGGGTTTTGAGATGCTTCTTTGTAAGTTCTGGTACACAACTTCCTAGTTCAGACCTTAATATCACTGTGTAGTTAGGTGCTGAAGTAAAAGTTAACGTTGTAAGAGAAGTTTTGTGCTCAAATCAGTGGGAATTGGGAATTCTTCTTTAACTTAGCTTCTGTATGTTGACATTTCATTGGCACTACACTTGCTGCGGTGTTGATATTGCTGACTTGTCCATGGCTATGAGAAAGGCAACGTGAGATCAAATCTAGAAGAGTTTGTTTTCTTGTCTTGTGCTGGCATCTTGCTCTTTCATGGGCTAAAAAAGTTTTATTGATCTTCAGGTTCTGTACTAGACCAAGCTGTATATTTAAGCTGCTGTCTTCCTCTGCTGTGCATCTGGTTTCGAGTTTCAGGCAGTGCAGGCGATGCTGGCTGAAATTGTATTTCTACAATACGGGAACCTGTCAAGCGTAACTATTAGGTTACATATCCAGCAATGGCTCTGCAATGCAAGAGGGCTGATGTTTTTTGTGTAGAAGTATTTAATTTAGTATTTAATACCAGTCTGTGTTCAACTGTGACATGTAAGGTTTGGCTAGCTGGAGGTTGGACGTGGAGCCCGTTCCCGACCCTGTGCCGGCAGATGTGTGAGTTCCCCCTCTGGAGCTGCTCGTCTTCCTACACGGAGAATAACCGGGGTCTGCAAGCTCTGTCTGGACAACAAGCATTAAAAAACTAAAGTGATCTCAAATTCTGTCTTGAGTAACAAGTAGCATCTGCTGTGGCAAATGAACAGTGATTTCTGTGCTCCAAGTGACCCAAGATTTCTTGGAGACTGTATCCACACAGATCTTCCCTGAACTGCTGACACAGTCCTTGGTGGCGGACTGTTACCAGTGACTCTGTTAACCCTGAGTTTTTACATGCTCTTTTTTCCCCCTTGTTCCTGAATTTAAAGGGTCGGGAAGGCTTCTTTCTTAAAATCTGCGGGTACGATTTCCCTCATGCAGATAGTATTTTTCTGTGCAGCAGTTTGATCTGGAAGCTGATGGTAATGTTTTCATACTTGCACAAAGAGCTCATGAACACTTAAAAGCCAGTGCAGTCTGCAGACCTATTCTTGCCACATCTCTCTTGACAGGTGAGATGTACTTCCTTTTGGACCAACTGTTTCAAAGGCTTTTATTCATGTGGTGGATAGCTGAGGAAAATCGACTGCTTAAAAGACAGAGTTTGACTTCCCTCTTTGATCAGGAAGAGAAAGAGCCATTGAATCACCATCTTATCTAGATCTTAGGAGATCTTTCTGTATTTCAGTCCAACTTAAATCACCCACTTATGTGCGGAGTTGGAGGAGAGGGGTCATCAAAGATCCACCACTTTACTGAGGTTTTCTGTTCTGACTCTCATTATTGAGGTTGACAGCAGTCCAGAAGCAGGCTATACATCTTCAGGCTAAGCATGGTACTTTTCCATCATCTTGTAATGCTGTCACATCAGGGTAAATATTAAGTTATTTAAAGTGGCCCTGGTACTTGTTATGACTAAGCAGTTCAGCTAATTTTTTAAAAGCAAGTCCATGCTTGAGCTGACCTCTGATAGGCTTGCTTGATATTGAATAAAAAAAATTCTCTCAGCTGATAAACTAAAGCTGTCCTGAACCTTGCCACAAGTGTCAAAGACTTAAATGTCTCAAACTTGCCATGATAACCCTGCTGATTATGCTTTTAATACTTTATAATTGGTATCTGAAGCATGTAAATGTATACTTGTAAAAATTAACTTACCAATGACATCTTCTCTCTAAATATTTTTTTTATTTAAATAAACCCAGCAGTTGCTGCCGGAAATAAAAATACTGTATCTGCTAATTAGGACTTACATGGTAAATTAAAACTGGCATTGGGTGAAAAACACCATCCTGGTCTGGTAAATATTTCAAATTAAGGTTCTTTTATTTCTAAATAGAGTAATAAGAAGGCATCTGTTCTAGAGCAGCATCGTGTAGAATGAGTTATACAAGTAAAATATGTCGTTATGCTGAGTTATAATGACATCCACGGGGAGTTTCTTGCTTTTAGTTATATTGATTTATAAGCAGAATTATAATGAAATATGATGTGTAGAGGAGGCTGTGGAGTTGTGTTCCTGTAGCCAAGGCTCAGGAGACGTACCACAGGACACACCTGTCCAGTCAAAACAACTCAGGCTGATTATTTTGTATAAATCACATGGAAACAATTTTCAGGTGAAGGACACATGGCTGCTTGGTGAATGCATTGCAAACTGTCTGAAAAACTAGTCAGCTGAAATTGTGGGTGGAGGTCACCTTGGGGAAGGCGCAGGGCAAGTGTTTTGCCTGGAAACACTTGATGTGCCAACTGAGTGCTCTTGTCTCCAGCATTGCTCTTTCTCCTGAGCTCCAAAGCAGAGAGATAAGTACCATGGAAGAGCTTTCAGTAGTGGCAGGGGAACTGTTTTAAGCAAAGCAATATCTTTTTCCCTGCATGTCAACCTCAATTCACTTTGAGTACTTTGAAGAACAAATTAAATTCCCCATCGCTAAATTCTCCTTCTGTAGTAAGGGTCAGGAAGAGTTTGGGGACTTCAAATGTTTGTGTTCATTGCCACAATGTGTTCTCTGCAAATCTGGCCGTGGGAGGTAAGGAAGAAGTGAATAAGGTGGTAATGTCCATGTGAATCGAGGCCATCAATGTCACTTGTATTGTTACAGCCAAAGGTTCAGTGAAAAGCCCGTCATGACCTACGTGCTGTTTCAACTCAGAGAATTTTCTGGACCTTCAGATTTTCACTGATATGTGGAAGACTGCTTCCTTTTCCCTACTCCTAGGAAAACAGAGTTATGGCAAAACTAGACACCTTTACATTATGCTCACGAATGTGTGTCTTTTCACATGAGTATTGAAAACTGAAAGTTTTCCATGCTCTTCTACTACCAGGAATAGCACTACATGTCCACTTCTATTGACCTGGGAGTAATTGCTTTTGTTAAGACATTCTCTTGAATGTGCAGAAAAGGTCTTTGAAAAGGGAGCATTGTTTTGAGAAATTGTAGCTGTTCTCTTTCAAGGTATCATCAAAATGGGAAAGTTGATGTTTGTAATTCCTACTGAAATTTTTCTTTTCTCTTAAGTTGCTAATGGGATTTGTTTTCATATGTGTTTTTAACAGACCTCTCTAAAGCCTCTGCTGGTTTAACTACTGCTCCAAAGCCTTGTTTGCTGAGGTGGCAGTAAGCTGAGAGGCCAAACCGCCTGGATTGTGTGAGGGGCATTTCATGGCATACTCAGTTGGAGATGAGGAGGAAATATATCTGGAATATGCTTCATATTTTCATTGATTAGTTTTATTGGTCTCAGAGGCCGGTAGGAACCAAAAAAGAATTGCTGTATATTAAAATGCCTGTAGCAGTAGTGCACTTTTTGTCAGTACTGAGGCACAGCTTTTGTTTTGTAAGCTGGATTAGAGTGTCTCTTTTGCAAATTGCATTGTGCCAACAAATTATTTACTAGCCAGAGAAATGCTGGGGGAGAATGCTTTTCCATTGTGGTTTACATTTTTTTAGCTGTAATTCAATTTTTTTAAATCAAAGAGTGGAAGCAGAGAAGGAAATATCTTCAAGCCATGTGACTTTGAGGAAGTAAGAGCACCTGCCCTATGCAAGCCTAGTTCTTTTCAGGACTTGATGAGGTGGGTAACCAGAATCACTGGAGACTTATGAATCCTAAATCTGTGAGTATTGAACGATGCTCCTGTGGTACTGAAGAGCTTAGGTGACCACTCTAGCACCTGTGTTTTTTGTTGTTTTTTTTTTTTTTGTCTGTGAGGGTTTGTTGTTGTTGTTGTTGTTGTTGTTGTTTGTTTTTAATTAAAAAGGTTAAATCAGTTCTGTTCATCTCAAATGGGGCAATGGTGCTAATGACAGTTCAGAGGATGCTCTCTTCTTGGAGTACACGGTCTGAATTCATAGCAGATAGCAGCAGCATCTTTTTGGTCACATGAAGATAGACCCTAGAGCTCTTGAGATTCCAGGGGTTTGACCAGAGGAGTTGAAGTGGGAAGGGATAAATTGTCTGACATACAAGGAATTGAATCAAAGATCTTTATAATCAGAATTTCCAGCCTGAAACATACATAGGTTTCCATAAAAATACTAGATCCAATGTATTTGTTATCAGAGGCAAGCTACAATACATCAGTCTTTTTGTGAGATCCTGTTAGCCTGATCTCAGTGTATCTATGTTTTCTTTCCAATTGTCTTTGTCTCTCCCTGTTTTTTTTCTTAGCTGACAGTTCTGTCCACCAGTTTGGTAATTACTGTCTATCATTTTAAGTGATGTGCTAAGGGCCAATATTTAAGGTCAGGGCCTTGAACATCTGACTTCCCTTGAGAGTAGAACTGGTTGAGTAGGAAGAATATTGATTCACTGAATAGATCAACCGAAAAGAAGGAAATTTTTCAAATGCTTTTGACCTAATAGCATTCAACCTTCTCTACTTGAGGGAAGTTAATGAAGGGGTAAATCAGATATTGTATGAATCATGCATCAAAATACAAAATGAGAAACACTGAAAAAAAGCAGCCCAGGGGCTTGCTGCCGATAGCTGGGAATGTGTAATAGGCAGGGTTTAGAACAGAGTTCTAAATTTCTAGTTTTATAGAAAATGCAGAAATGGGTGAATTTGACCCCTAACTGAGGGTGGAAACTAATTCACCTCTGTGGCTACTTCAGTGGATTTGCATCTTAAATAGGAACATAGAAGTGATAGCAGAAGTCACTGTTTTACCTAAAAACGTATGAGGTAATTCACAGAAAGGGAGAATCTGTAACTTACTGTTCCTTCAAATGATGTCTTTTAATTCAGGAGAAAATTGTCCTAGTTCAACTCCAGTTATTCCTTACTTTCCCCCATATGTGTAACCCTGAGCAATTATACTTTTTATTATTGGTAATAGCATCAAGTACAGAGCATTAAGAACTTCCTAAGCTACTCAATGAGCACTGCAGATGATGAAAGAACAGCCACCCTGTTCCGTAAAACACAAACCCAAAGATAACTCCATCGTGGCTTGTATAACTGGCACTGAAAGAAGGTTCTGGGTTCAGGTGCCCATCTCCCATTTGGTGGAAATCACAGTTTGGAATCTGTGGTGTTCGATAACCCGAAACCTCTGAATTGTATTTTGTTTCTCTGGTCTGAATAAATGATGTGGAAATATCAAAGAAGCTTTTTGTATGACGAACAGTAATAGGGGGAGAAGCAAAATAGTGATCCCAAAAGACCTTTAGATGTCTTGGCTGAGTTTAACTTTCTTGGCAAATCTTAGTTAAAAATAACAGAAACAGTCTGCCCTGCAGAAGGAGAAAAGTGCCATGCAAGAAATGTCCTAATCTTCTGGGTTATCCACTCTGATACTTTTATCCTTGAACATGAATAATTTATGCTCAGGAAGTTGGTTTCTCTGTGACAGACAAGCATTTGTTGAGAAATCTCAGTGTTGGTCTTTCAGAGCTATCCGTGTGCTTCCTGTTGCCCTTTTAGAGAAGGCATAGATGGAAAACAGAGAAAAGCTCAGGCTTTTTTTGTAAGGGAGTCTAACAGAAGTGCTCCTACCTTCTTTGATTTTATTTTATTTTAAACTCTGTTAGGAAGCTCACGAAATGCTGCAGAGTAGCAGAACATTACTGGTGTCCGATATTAACCATTGCAAGACTGGCGAGCAAAAAAGTGTTATCCTGGAAGGGTTAGAAATAAACACTGGCATAGTTAATTGCATAAACTGACTGGTTTTATCATTTTCAGTTTTATCTCTTAGCACCTCTTTATCTTTGTTGTCTGTTGTCTGTTTCTTGCATTCATGGAACACCAACTTTTTAATGAGCTCATGTGGAGCAGACAGAGGGGCCCAAGGCCAAACCTTAGCCTTCAGCTTGGTTGGAAAAGGGAATAATTAAATGCTGAAAGGGTGAAGCAGTCAGGTGCACTGAAAATAAGGGCAAAAGGCTAATGAACCAAAGTGAGGGCAGTTTTGACAAACCTCCCCGGAAGCTTCTGACAGTCAAAGCCACTTTCCAATGTGGCATGGCCTGGCTGTGCTTTTACCCACCACAAACTGAGGGGAATGCTCAAAAAAATCTTGAGCGAGGCTACACCTGATTTTCTTTGTCAGCTCAGGTTGGACGGTGCGTGGAGAGAAAGGGACTCTTAAAGGCAGTGTATAAAATGCTGCTTTTCTGCCTCATGAAGGCAGAAGTGTTAGTGAGTTTTGTATTTTATTTCACTCACGATCCTGGAGGACGTGAGTGACACATAATATTTTAAGAGTGAATGGCTTCTTTTATATGGTCTGACAGTACAGGAAACCATGATGAGGGTGGAGTTTTCAGTAGCTGTGTGTAGGGGGAAAGAGAAGTGGGCTGTGACAAAAAACCTGTTGGAGATAACTTTTCCCAAATGATACCAGATTTGGGGTTCTGGTCAGTAACTAGCTCAAGGGCAGGGCTGCCATTCAGAGGGACCTAAGCAGTTCTGGGCCTGGGGTGAAATAAACCCCGGGGAACAGCCTGAGTGGGGAGCAGGTCTGCAGAGAGAGCACCTTGGTGGGCTGCTGGTAAACCAAGCACGTGCATGGCAGTGAGGATAGCTCACAGTATCCTGGGCTGTGTTAACAGGAGCAGATCCAGGGAACTGGGCACCCTCCTCTATTCAGCAATCAGATACTGAAGTCAGATGGGCTTCTTGGAAGGAAAGACCCAGAGGAAGAGCTCACAAGTGGTAGGCTTTTAGACATTCAGCCTTGATCTGTGTGAAGAGCTATCTCGAAGTACTTTGGTAGTGGGAATGGAGATGAAGAATAGGTGCAAGATTGGATGCAGCTGGCAAAGGGTACCCTAGATCCTCAGGATGAAGGATAATCTGCTGGCTGGGATGTGAGCCATCAAGGGGAAGAGGAGCTGTAATAGGAGGGATCAGGCACTTGAATTAAGAGAATCAGTCAGTGGTTGGTAACTGGCCACGGTAGACACCTGGCAGCGTGACTGTACAGCTGTGGCCCTTGCATCTGGAGATGGACCCCTGCAGTATCCGTACTGGAGACAGTTACATGGGTTTGTGTCCAAAGCAGGAGCTCCAACAGAAACCTGAATTCAAGTGCAAACTCATTCCTCACTGATTGATGTGTGCACAGGGAGTCAGGGGGGCACTAGAGCAAAGCTATCCCCTTGCTATCTGTTCTGGCAGTTTTAGGACCACATTGGCCCATGGAGCAAGCCTGAGGATGCCATCAGGCTGGGGATGTATCTGGCATGGTGGAGGTAGATTCGGCTCCAGACCTGTCACCTGTCCCCACTCCTTGGTGATGAGCAGTGGCACAGCCATGGTTTTGCCTGTGGACACATTAGATTTGTGGCTTTCCAACCTTCCTTTGCCTGCCCTTAGATGAAAGGCGTGAGATGATTCTTGTTCTAAAATTAAATAGCTTTGTTCCATTGCCAGTGAAGAAAAAAGCAAGAGTTCATTTTTTTTCATCTCTCTTAAAGGATGCCAAACATGGACTGAATTTCTTAGGGAATCTGTAGTATTGCCACTCTGTCTTCTTGTTACTCTGACCATCTTCATCACCACATCCGATGTGCAAATGTGGAAAGCAAGGCTTAGGTTTTAAGGACTATTTGCTGTCTCTTTTTAACTGCTCTGCTCTGTTGGAAAGGGGAAAACATGTTGGTGAGTTGTTTTTTTGTCCTTCCTGAGCTGCTCACAAAGTGGAATCAGACAGATACCTCCTGGTCATACACCTCACAGAGATGCTTGAGCAAATGTAAAAAGAGCTGGACGTACTGGCTAGGGGAAAGAAAATCAGCTCAAGCTGCTTCTTGGGACTGTCCTTATTAGTTTGAGGGTTGTCTGGACTCTGATGCTAATGGTGCACAATGTTTTGGGCAGCAGAGAGGATGCTTGGAAGAAAGGACACAATCATATACATTCTTGATGGATCTTGTATCTCTAGGGGAGTTAAGTGGAGATGTTTAAGGGAGATGCCCAACTTCTGAAAAACTGGAAGAGTTCGGACTAACTGGATTAAGACATGTTAGTGTTCACAACCAACCAAAGGACCAGTCTTGCTGGCACTTGCTAACCAGTCATTCCTGATTCAGTGGCATGAAAAAAAAGAGGTTATAGGGAAACCTGTAGGTTAGCTTTTGTCATAACTAGTATTAAGTACAATTAACCTCCTTTGATCGAAAGAAAGATGATGTAACGACCCATTTTGCATCATCGTATACCCGTTAACAGCCCATTTTGCATCACCCATGTCAGCGTAAGCGTTAAAAATGAAACTAGCCAAAGCCCTAATGACACGGGTCTTAAAAAAACTAATCTGTAACAACAGAAAGCAAAGGGAGAAGGAGTCGCAATAAGCATGGAAATTAAATTTTTGAGGAGGATTTAGCAATTTGCCAGCATCAATATGCTATAGACACTACTCTGGTAGAAGCACAGCTGTCCAGCTCTCAAGGTCTGCCTACTGCAGCACCAGGCAGCGGTGCCTGGAGGTAATGTGCCCTTTGTAGCAAGGTACTCAAATTACACTAATTATTCCTGTTTCTTGAAAGGGCTAATTAGCTCAAGAGTAGTCATGCAGAAGGGCTACCTGCCTTCCAGGGGCCTCCTCAGTCACCTTGGTTTCGCCTGAGGCCATTTGGGCATACTCGCTAATTCAGGCAGAGTGGGTTCAGATTCCTGTGTATCATTGTGCTTTGCCCTTAGCAATTGTCAGCTTTCAGAAAAAGAACAAACAACGAGTAATTGGCTTCACTTTTTTACAGTCTGATTTTACCAGCTGTTGTTCTAAGGGACCTAAGCAGAGTGATCTCTCTAAATTCAGGATGGACAGCTGCATCTGCCAGTTACTTCTCACCTAGAAAAAGTATCCAGCAAGCAGTTGCCTTTGCTCGTGTTGCGTATTTTTGAATGTTTATTTTACATTAATTAATTTTTTTGGTGGTTGTGTTCTGCATACAGGTGTATGCTTTCTTGAGAAAAGCAAAAACCATATTGCCCATTTAGGTAGTTAAATCAGAAAGTTTAACAGTATGGCTGAGGAAGAATTGCTATGGTGCACTGTTCCTCATGGATAACTTCCTGGAGTCTGCTGCCGTTGCTGTCTACATCGTTACCATGTCATGATATTGCAGTTTGATAATGCCTGTGACTGTGAAAGTGGAAGCTGCGACCTTGAGAAGGATGCAGTAGGTTAGGGAAAGAAATACGGAGTTGAGGGAACAATAAAGAATTGTAAGTAAATATGAATCTTCAAAATGATACATTTTCTGCCTTCAGATTTTGCATGTACTTGAACCATATATCTAGATGGTCTGTTTTGGTTTGGTTTTTTGTTTGTTTGGGGTTTTTTTTGCTATCTTATGGGCTTCAGGTAGTGAGTCTCAAGAGAAATAACACTGGTTGGAGCCAAATTAGTGATCTTTGAGCTCTAGAACTGATGAGTAGTAAACAGTTATTTAATTCTCTATTTTTGTTACGTTATAAACTGTACCTTGTGTTTTAAATGACAGGAAAAAAAAAATCAGTTATTCAGGCTGATGTTTTCCTGTAGCTTATGATTTGGAGTATTAACCAGAGGCAAAAAATGTTATGTTGTACAAAACATTAAAAAAAAAAATTGAAGAAACTATTTCTTATGTATAGTTGCATTAAGACAAATACAAATATTTTCATGAATGGAAACAGTGAAGAGCTCAGTCCTTTGAAAAAGGTATGCTAATTTAAAACTTTTAAATTTCTGATCTTAAAAAGTGTTGAATTCTAGAAAAGTAGAGCTGGAAGTCTTCGTGAGAGCTCATATAGCTCATTTCTGCCCTATGGCAAGAGCAACTCAAGCTGAACTATTTTGGACAGAAGTGTATCCTTCCTTCAGAAGGTCTGGGATACTGAGAATAGAAGCTCCACAGAAAAATTCAGTAACCTGTTCTCATACATCATTGCAATTGCTGTAAGGAAATTTTCTCTTAATACCCAGTTTGCATTTTCTTTGTAGGTATTGCAGGTTTTGATTCCTCTCCTGTCCGTGACAAACCTGGAAAGAAATTTGTTCCCTTTTTGAAAAAGCCCTGCTCAAACCTCTCCTAGATGGCATAATGTATTAGGATGGTTTTAAGCATTTGAAACAATTTTAAATTCCTTTTTTTTTTTTTCTGGTAATTTTTTTTGAGGGCTGAATTATCAGCTTTAAAAAGATGTAGTGTGGGAAAGGAAAGAGAAACACCAAGAATTGAGCAGGCTTATGTAGCTCAACAAAATGAAAAGCGGAGAAGAACCTTCTTAACTCCAGAGTGGATTCCTGGTTTGTTACACAGTCTGTCTTCCTTACCTAAAAAGTACTGAGATACACACAGGGGACACTTGTTATTTAATGCAGTGTATTTTAGGGACAATTCATTGGTCACTTTCGAATCCAGCTGCTCGCGGTTCCGTGCAAGCCGGTTTCCATGAGATTGGATCAAGCACTCTTTGCTGCAGTGTCTCTGGTAGATGGGATATGGAAAGGGGCACATGGCTTATATATGGTGAAGAGAAGCAATGAAAAGGGATGCTGCTAAACCCCTAAAAGCTGTCTCTGAAATTCCATCTTTTTTTACTGCATAATTAAGCACTATTGCTGACACATCCTCCCTTATGATTCCCTTTAAGTTGGAGCATCTGGCCGGGTGTTGCACAAGAGCCCAGTTTTCTTCTCCCTATACAACTGAGTTTTGATTAATTAATCATTGCTTCTGTTTGAATAATACATTAAAGATGCACTTGAATGTTCTAGGAAAAAAGTAAAATAATAAAAAAAACCACACAAAGGGAAATACTGCTCTGGCTTGTGAAATGACATGCTCTCTTCAAATGTCAGGACTGTTCTAAATGTGTTACTGGTCAGTCTGTATTTCTTTTCCTGCTTGTTTATTTTCATGTCCACTTGACTTGGTGATAGTCACTTGCCTCAGCAGGCTTTTAAGTCACAAAAATGTTGAATTTTAACATGATATGAAAGAATGATACGGTTACGATGAATATGCTTTTTGAGTCAGTGTTTTGCTATATTAAAAGAAAGCAATTATGAAGCTTTCATATTCTTGGCTGCTGTCCATTTTTATTTGTGACTTCACAATAGCAGCTTCATGCTGATATGACCACAGCAAGCTGAGTAGCTGTACTCTTAAAAATTTTGCTATGGTTTCAAAAGTGCGGGGTTTGTGTTTGCTCAGCACTGAACCTGCCACTTCACAGGAGCTATTGCTGCTCCTGGGTTTGTGTAAGGACCTTAATTCTACCCTGTGCATGTCCTCCACAGTCTGGAAGCAGTGAGACAAGATTCTGAAAGCACGGTTCAAGTACATGCAAAATCTGAAGGCAGAAAATGTATCCAAAGGCCAGGCGTTCCTGGTGCTGTGCTTTTCCCTCAGGATCTAACTGTTGTCAGGCGCTCCAAAGGAGGACACCACCCAGCAGTTGTTCTCATCCTGCATACAGTCTTTAACGTTGTGAATGCTCGTTTCTTGAAAACCTGGATGTCAGCTCTTGGTCTGAGATTTTTTAAAAAATACTGAGGGTTGGACCAAGCTTGCCTTTATGTAATTTGAGCTTTTCGGAGTTGCTCAGCGTTTCCTGTGGAAAGGCAGAGAAGCAGCACGTTGATGTTGGATCAGGCATGTTCAGTGTGTCTGGTAAATGCAACTCTCTGCTATCCTGTTCTATTGACACTTTTTTAAGAGGTCTTAGTAGCACTGACAGAAGAGATGACACGGTGCTGTGTGCTGAAATGAGGTTGAGTGCCTGGGTAATTCTTGCTGCTGAAGAGATGGGGTGTGAGAGGAGCTCACTGACCAAATCCTGACTATTCAAAGCTAAGGCACCTTCTGTCCCTGGCCTCGAGAGACAAAGTGCTCCCTTCTCCCTAAAGGAAGGACCATGGGGAAATCACGATTTGATGCAAAATTAATGCCACTGTTTCTTTGTCTCTCAAGTGGTGATAGCAGTAAGGTACAGGATGCACCTCCAGGCTCATTTTGGGTCTGCCTTCCTAGGTGACTGAGCAGGAGAGCTTTCCAGTCTTTGTATAGACCCACTCCTGCTGTCAGATGTGACACTTGGCCAAAAGCCCCTACTCTGAAAACTTAACAAAGTGAAGCCCAAATGACTGCTGAGAGCTCACTAGAGGGAGCGGGGGCACTGCTGGATTTTACCCACGGAGGCTCTTGTAAGAGCTTTCCTCCCCCTCTGCCCCCTTTAATCCATTTTCAAGCCTAGCAGTGGCTCATGTTTACCCAGCAGGCCCACCTGAAAAGGTCAGTTCTATTTCTTTGACCTTTTTCAGCTCAGTAAACATTGGCAGCTGGAAGTCCTTGCTGTAGACATGTCAGCTGCAGTGAAATGGTGTTGCAGGTAATGACATGCATACAGAGCATCTCTGACCCCTGATGTTGTTTGCCCATCAACACAGAAGTCTTCCCAAAATTTTAGTCCCTGTGACACCATTTGCTCTCAGGGAACTTGTGGATGGGTTTTGTTTCCCTTTTCCCTTGGCATTGTTTGGGTGCTCCCCTTATTTTGAATTGAGATATTAAATATTCACAATCTTAAATTTGTAGATGTGCCGGTTATCACTAATGTGCGGTCATGGGTTTTACATCCCTCAGGTGTTAGTACCAGGTTGGTAGGATAGGAGGAAAATTTTTTGCTGACAATTTCTTTCCTAACTTTTTCTCTGAACTGGGAGACCATGTCTAAGACCTGGTGTTTTGGTGAGGATGAAGGGGAAGGAGAACAACACCCTACCCGCTGAATCTTGGATCGTGACCCTCTACCCAGCATCCACCAGAACCAACTGCTGAAATTAATGCCCCTGCTGTGGAAGTACAGGGGCAGTGTGAGCACCATCAGTAGTAGAGCTTTGTCCTGTTTTGGTTTAAGAAGTTATGCTCTAGCATCTCTAGTTCAGCTTTGGACCTTATTTTTAAACTACCTGTCTGTCCAATGCCAACCTTAATCCATGGCCAGGTATTACCATCAGTCTCTGCTGCAAATCCTGAAGAGTCTCATCAGCCAGAACGCTCATGGGAAGTGATGAAAAGCAAGTTGTCATGCCGTGTTCAAATTAGAAGTGCTTTTAGGTGGAGTGATAGCTACACAATTCCCATTAGACAAGTGATGTTTTTCTACACATCCTGTGCAAAGCTGAACCTCATTTACTACCTTTGATTTCTGATGAACATGAATGTCTTTACTGACTGAATTATATCGAGCATTCTATCTGCAGAGTGTTTTTCATCTTCCATAATATAGTAAAGAATCTGTTTTGATACATTTTGATAAAATTTTGACAAATTGTGTAGCTAGATTATTACCACTTAAAAACTAGGACTGTGTTTGGGTGAAAGTTTCTGCTCTGTGTCAAATTAATGATCTGTTACAAAACTTTCAAAAAGCACAATAACCGTAAAAGTAATTTCTGGGTAATGATAGGAACACCACTGGGTACTCTCTAAGTCCTTTTGTCCCTTGTTAATACCTCATTTTGATTGTTGCATTTTTAATACTTGGATTAAGACAGTGACATGTTCTGATCATTTCTGTTGAATGCATGAACATCTGGTTTTTGTTGTGTTTTAGTGTTGTTTGCTGTTGGCTAGGGATGAAAGGAGAGATCAGATGGTTTGAAGTTGACTTTTTTTGTTTTTCAAAGTTGCCTTTGTTCATAAGCAGTAATCCAGGAGCTGAGCAGCGATTCTAATTGTGACTGACAAGCAGTGATGGGAAGGAGGAAAATGGGAGTGATGGCTGTGCTAGCTCAGCAGTGAGAGAAAAAAAATCTTACAATTGCTCCTTAAAATTGTCCATGCTCTACCTAAAGGAGAGATGAGGTTGCAAAAAGAGGGTATTTTATTATGAATTGAGCAGTTTTGAGTATGCCATGTGCAGATTTGAGACCTGTTGCTTGCCCAGAAACTGAAAAGTGTTTGGCACCTGCAGCCTGGTGACCAGAGAACGAGGGTGTGGGCTCTGTGACCTGTGCCAACTCAAAGGAGTAAAAAGTGAACCCCTGTGCCCGTGGATTATTGGAACCTGAACAGAAGCCAACACCCCATTAACAGGTCACAGTTTGTAGGTTTAGCCCCTTGTCCCTCCCCTCTGTTTTGAATATTTTGGAATTTCATTTAGTAACTTGATGGCTATTACCTTGTGCCATTAAACAATAATGTCAAGGAAAGGATGTTCCACCCTGTGTATGTAATGATATATAACATGATTCTAGGAATATTGCTTCATGCAGTGTGCTGCATGCAGCTGGCCAAGGGTTTCTTTAAATAGTTCCCACATCTCTCATGTTTGTTGGAGGGACTGTGCTGTCAGCTCTGCAGAATGGAGAGATTAGTCTCTGCTACACTTGCTCTGGACAAATACCTTTTTAAATTAAAACACCTCTTCTGTGTTTAAAGTTAGGCAAGAACAAACTGCTCTACTGTAAAAGCTAGTGCCTGAGCTCCTGCTAGGAGATGACGCAACTTGCAAAGGACGAGCCAGAAAATGTCTTAAATGTTTTTTTAAAGACTTTTCCCTCCAGGAGTGCCTCACCATTGTCCAGAGTAAATGTCAATATGACCAGGTTAAATTCCTGAAGTTTAGCTTAATTTCCAAGAGGTGAAGCCTACCCTTAGTGAATAACAACCTTCCTGAACATAAAATAATTTCAATTAAACATGAGACTGAAGGAGGGGAGATGTAAGCATGCCATCTCCCTGAGTCTTGAAGCTGGGGTTTGGTGCCAGAGTCCTGTATGGTGCCGTGTGGTGTCTGCACGTTCAAGCACCACTCACTCCTGCTCTGTCTGATAAAAGTCACGTTGGTCTCAGAGTTGGTTTTTTTTTCCTTCTTACACTTGGGGAGATTCTGACTTAACATTGAATAAGTGTGTTTGTTTCAGCTTACTTAGGAAATTCTTAGCACTAAGAGGATATTCAGTCTAGTGTTGACAAAACCCCTCTTTCCACTCTGCATGTGGCATTGCACCATCCCCTGCTGAAATGACACAGTGTAATGCTGCTGCTGAAAGAGACACGAGTACACCATGTTCCCAATACAGCGAGCAAAGAACCTGGGGGAAGAAGGAGATAAACATGCTGGTGGTGTTACACAGGGATGATTTTTGTCTGCTTAGGCCCTGTTGAAACAAAGGGAGGAATTTGCAGAGGCAAATAGCAATTATCTCGGTGGGAATATGGCCAGGGCATCAGGATTAACATTAATGAAAAAAAATGCAGTAGGATGGATCTTTAATGATTCTTGGGATTAGGGCATTGGCTTGGCTTTACATCTGATCTGAAAGGTAACAATTCCTGAGGCACAACACATGGCGGCTTGGTTCCGTATTAGATGAAAAATGCTGCCCTGCTATTTTGTAAATAAAAAATTCTGCTGGCTGTCCTTACACTGCAGGGTACTGGAAGGAAACACCAAGTGAAGTACTGCCATGCCTTGTTTGACATGTTCCATCCAGGCTGGGAGCTGGACATACACGGTGCCTTTGCTCTGTCTTGCTCCTGCAGTTGCACTGTGTTCTTATGGACGTGTTTCTAAATATCACAACATGTCTGAAGCTGGTCACGCTTGGCCTTGCAGGTGTGCCCAGTGGCTGTAGTGAGGACTTTCCTGTCATTGCTGTAAAACCAAATTTGCTCCTCCCACCCATGGGTTAGTGGTGTACCAGTTACACTACACCGGAGTACACCGGAATCATGCTGTTCCAAGTTTGCAGCCCTCTCTGGGGAAGACCAAACTTGCTGAGCAGCTTATTTTCACACAGGGAAGTTCCCATTTAATATCCTTAAGGTAATGTTTAGAAGAGCCTCAGCATCTCTAAGTGTTGGGCTGCAAAACCTCATCTATTGAAAGCTTCCTTGGACTTGATCAATTCATTTGTAACCACTCTAAGCATGAATATAAATGTTGCTCACCTGATTAGCCTGTTTTATAGCCCTTCAAAAGCCTTGATAAAACTGGTCAATGCAATAAATACCTAATGAGTGCTGAGCCTCCTTCCATGCAAATAAATAAATAAAGCATAGCACAAACTCTAGGTAATGCTTTCAATCAATCAGCATAAATCCTTCTTTGGCTGCAAAGATGAAGCCTGGGATGATAAAATGTAGTTGCTTTGGATGTGCTACATTGATTATATTATTTTTTTCTCCCTCACAGTAATAAGGACAAACACAAGTCCCTTTTCTCTTCCACTTTAAATGCAGTTTTCTGGTAGTTTCACATCCTCTTCTAGTCTGTAGTACTTGCAGCATTGCTATTTTAATATTAATGTGGCCTGCTGGTACTGAGTTTACTGGTCTATGTTGCTTTTACAAGGTACAGTAAGTGGTGGATAGGTTGAGACTTCAAAATGGAAACCTTTTATTTTCGGGTGATCCTGTTGCCATTCCTTAACTCTCACGCCCCCACAGCCACTGACACGGAGATCTTGTTGGTACTAGCAGGTTTATTTTTGGAATGCATATTTGGAGCCATAATGTAACAAAGTGTCATGACAGCAGAGGATGCTGTCTTGAGAATTGCTGTAGGAAAATACTTGAGAGAATGCTGGAGCTCATATTGAAGAGGACACCTTGATGGTCACCATCCCTCTGAACTCTTCTTATTTTGGCTAAGACCACCATGGTGCAGGTGCTCTAGAAGCAATAAAGGGTTCTCAGCGTGGCTCATGACGGCTGATGGCCCACGCTGCCTTTGGTTCCTGGTGTTGACCTTTCCTGGCCACTACACTGTGCATGGACACGTTTTGTCCTTTCTTGGCAGCTCAGGCTTAAGGATGATTTATTGAAAGCCTGTGTGTGTTACAATTAAACCACAGAAAAAGTGGCTGTGACCATTCCTGCTAGGGGTCTGAAAGATCTGCTGAATTGATCTAGGGCTCTAACAGTGAGAATAAAAGTACTTGTTTTTAAGCAGAGTGATTTATATCCCATGCTTGATTTGATTCCGTTTCTCTAAACCCTTATTTTGGTAGCACTGTAACACAGTGGCTCACTCCAGTGGTGACAATAACAGAACTGGGGAAGATTTTAGACAAATCTCTCTCAGGTCAGAGTGCAGCCTCAGCCTGTTCCCCTGCAGCCACCTGTACACTCAGAGTGGCACAAGCAGCAGTAAAAACACTGCACTTCTGCTGAATGTGATTGAATCAGATCTTTGTGAAAGCAATGAAGTCATCCCTTGGATTTTTCTGATGCCTAATAATGACTGTGAACCACTTGTTTTTCATAAGCACAGAGTTTGGTCCTTCCCTCTCTTCTTTGGATCTTACTGAAAATTCACTTTCAACATCCTTCTTCCTTGGCTAGGTTTAGCATAAATTAACAATTTTTTTTCCTCGTTTCTCAGGTATAAGAGCCTCTTAAAGATAGCAGGTGTTGTCTCGAGTTTTACTCAACATCATAATATATGGGATATGAATGTCAAATTCTTCAAATCTTAGAACCTGTGTGTAATATCAGTAGTAAAATTGCAAGGCTTTTTATGACAGCTTTTAGGTGATTCCATGACTAATCCAACTGCAATATGACTAATTAAAAAAATGAAGCAGCAGATTCCAAGCTGGAAGAAAGCATTCATATTTTCCTGGCTTTTTCTACCAAGAATGGTTTTTATCTGGCAACTCCCATGGTTTCTCAAGTTAATTAAGGCTTCAGCAAATTGTTATAAATCTCTCCACACCAGCAAAACAAAAAAGTTTTATCTTTAAAACTAAAAAAAGAAAAAAAAAATCGCTGGAATGCTGGCAGGGAAGTGAATTGTTTCAAATGGGCAAAATAATTTTTTTCCACGAACATTGTGCCTCAGTAAAATACATTAAAAACACAGGAGGAATGTCAATGGGGTTTGCATTGATTTAACAAGTTCACACACAAGTATAGATTTATATAAATGTTTTTGCAGGCATGTACACATGTGCACAAATGTCTAGAAAAATTAGCAATTTTGCAGGTCAAGAGTCAAGCATATCTGTCTCTAAAAAAAGATCAATTTTTTGATTAGGTTGCCTTGGGTTATTCATTGCACTGAAACTAGTGGGAGGAAAAATGTCCTTTTATTTTTTTAAAATCTTTGTTTGTTTGTGTGTTTGTTTGTGTGTGTGTGTGTGTGTGTGTGTGTGCTTTGCCCCTTTCCTGGGAAACCATCCTGGTTAATAGCCTGCCTTTAGATGGGATGCAACCTAAGTGCAGAAATGTTCTTTGGCTAACAGAGAATGTAAAGGGAAAACAAAACCCTGTCACATCGGTTGTAATCTAATGCTGAAGTTGATTCTATTTACAGTGCAACAGCTGCTCTCTCTTCTGGCAGAAGCTGTACCTTTAGGCAGCCTTTCCTGTAACTGGGACAATCTGCTTGTCTGGGTGCAAAGACTGTCACTATTTGTCCTGACCGTTCTGATGCTATCCTTAACAGGATTTGAAATTACCACCCCAATCCTTAATACAGCAGTAGAGACAGGAAACCTAGCTTTTAAAGAATTTATTTTTATGCATTGGTGTCCTTTTGTTTAGTTTTGTCTGGAAACATGTGGTTTATCTGAATCCTCTGGCATGTGTTCAGGGGTGTTTACAGATATTTATTTCTAGTAAACAAGCAGGTCACCAGAAGATGTTGTGGTCAGCCCTCGCCAGCTGACACCCAGCAGCCCAGCACGGGCAACTTTCCTGGCAACAGCAAGGCAGGGTTGCTCCTACAGTAGTTAGGAACTGAAATGTGAGTAAACACATGGGGATAATTTGCATCAAAGGTTTGAAGAGCTGAACATCTTGGGGGCAGAATAAGTAAGGAAAAAGCCAACCTAATGAAACCCTTCCTGATGCTGACCCACAGTCAGTCTGCTGCCTGGCAGTAGGCTGTGAGGGTGCCTGCGCTGTGACACCTACTGAAAGGGTTAATGAACTGTGGGATTTCTTGCTGGAAGATGAGTTGATAACTTAAGGACTTGAATACCTGTGGTGTCCACACTAATAAATCACGTTTGAGCTGCCATTCCAGTTTTCTATGCTGTCCTTGGAAAAGGCTGTCATACGGATGCTTAGGAGGGAGCATAATATTTTATGACTACAACACCTGCAGTCCTCTCATGGAGGGAGTTCCCAGGAGATCCTAATCATACAAAGCTAATATTGCTTAGCTACTGATAATATCATGCTGCCACGCCGAGTTACATGGATTGCTGTGGCAAGTGCCTGGCTGATTAATTTTAATTTAATGTAAATAGAAATGGTGTCAAGGATATATTGTGTAAACAAGAGATGTCTTTACACAGGAAGGCATTAGTGGTGGACTGATGAGCTAAGATGGCTTGACCACCACATCCCTCGGTCACGTCTGACAGAATTGCTGAGGTAAGGAAATGGAAAGTAGTGATAAAAGAGTATGATGTGAGGTTCCTGAGGCTGATGGAAAAAACTTGGTGGCAGAGTCAGCACTGCAGGCTCTGCCTTCTTGTAGTGATTCTGGAGAGGGCAGTTTTTGTAGCGATTCTGGAGGCAGTTTTTATTCCACCTAGCCCTATAAAAGAAAATTTAGTGCCCTCTACTTTAACCCATGAGGGCATTGAGACAGGCTTGAGAAGGGAAGCACCACTGTGAAGGGAGCAGGGTGGGAATCACGGTATGGAGCTAGGTGATCCTTAAGGTCCCTTCCCATCCAAACCATTCTACGTGTTTATGGGAGTTAATTCTCCTACTGAATTAACCCATCAGCAAACTTATTTCCCTTAAGCCCAGGGTACAGAGAGAAACAATTAGCTGCAGGCTTATATTGCTGATGAAATCAGCTAACAAAGTGCTTCTACTGCTGTAGCAAGGAAGTTGGGCTTATTTATGATGTACCCTGCCCCTCCCTCCCCCCCAGAAAAGAAAAAAAATCCAAATATGTATGTAAATTAGGTGAATCTCTTAAGCTCCTGTCAAGTTGCCAGTTCAAACCTACTTACTGCGGGCAGATCTCTCTTTATCATCAGAACCTGGTTGCTCTCTTTGGACCCAGTCCACGAACTTTGCTTTTTGCCTTTCAGGCTCTACATACACAGTTAATCACCTTACAGCCAATAAATGACTCCAAGTTGCAGTAGGTCATTAGATATATTTTTTTAAGTAGGTCGTTACTCTTTTTTTCTTTCTCCAGAGCATTCTGAGGGAGAAACTCTGATGTGAATATTCATGAGAATACTAAAAGTAGGCAAGTGAGGAGATGGACGTGTTATTTATGTTTGAGGAAGAAACTGTAGCCTTGCTTTCATCATATTGACTTCTGGTAATTTGCATACTGGACTGAAAGAATTTAATTACGTGGGTTATCCGAAGAAAAGGATGGCTTGCTGGCTGGAGTTATGAGCTCTCTGTTCTGTGCCATACACCTTGTTTGACCTGGGCAAATCATTCTCCTTTAGTTTTTCCACTTGTGCTAAATGGGGATAGTAATTACCCACTTCACTGAGAAGGGCATGTGGCTGAAATTAATTAATGTTTATAATGTACTTGGTTTTCCTGATGAGGTTTGTAGCTGTCTTGCCGAGTACAGTCATTTCTGGGTTTTGGCTTGTGTGTGTGCATGGGGTGTGCGAAGGTTGGCTCCAGCAGAAGGGATAGTAAAATACAGTCTTAAGAATAAAATTTCTTGGCACTTACATAAATGCAATTAATTGCTAAAGATTTTAAAGCGTGAATGCAGCTGGTATTGGCTTTGCTACTGAAATGTAACTGCTCTGCGGAAAGCAAGAAGGTAAATAACAAGGCAGAAAGCTTATGGTGTTTTTTAATGGGAGCTATAAAAATACTGGACCTCAAGGATAGCCCTCGGAGAAAAAAATTCCTTAGGACACTGAACGTAGCTCACCTGAAATCTTGTGGACTTGAGAAAAATCCAATCACCGTAACTTCTGGGAAGAAACAGAACTCCTGATTGAGCCTCAAATGCTTATTTTACAGTATAGTAGTAAGTGGAAGATCTAATAAATCATATCAATAGATAGAGAACAAATATAACACATATGTAATGGCCAGAGGATTTTTCTTTTTTTGATGGATTTCTGAATGATCTGTAATCTCTACCAGACTAGTTTCTATCAACTACATAAATCCAGCAGTACCCAGTAAAATCTCCAGCCTCCTGAATGTTTGCTAGAAAGCAAATTTATGCAGATCTGCTCAAGTGAGAGATCTTGGTGAAGAACATATTGTGGTGAATGAGCTGCTCCACGATGTTAACAAAAATTCTCAGTGTGAGGGGCCCACTGACAGCCAACCTGCAGATGCAGTTGGGCGTTGAATCCAGCAGTACTGAGACTTAGCAGCAGGTCAGGTTAAGCAGAGGCTTAATGCAAGGGAAATTGACCTTGGAATTAAGAATATTTTTGTGCCGTTTTTTGGATTGGGATGATATCAAGGAGATGTTCATTGTAAAGGATGTGCTTAAGTGCTTTGCTGAATCCAGGCCATAATGGCCAAGATCTTCACCTTCCTTTGATGTGATGGGTAGCATCTAATGGGTGAATCGCTCCTCTGCTTGAAACACAGCTTTTGAGCCAGCCTGAACTGTAACACAGATTTTCAGATGGGTACTCCAGCCCTTTCTGGAGTCCCTCTGATGCTGTCAGTGAATCCTGAGTAATTCATCGCCCCAAGGAGGGCTCCAGACAACTCTTGTTTTGTCATCTTGGAGTGGGTTTTTATTTTCTAGTAACTTCTCCCTAAATTTTGACTCTGATTAGCAGTGTGCCTGCATTTTAATAAATGATCTCAAAGAGCTCCCTTCCGTCTTCCCCCAGCACTTAATTACGATGTGTAAATATGCACACAGCCCTATTACTGATGTTAATCCCAATGCTGATAAAGCCGAATAGGAGCGGGTAGAAATGAATTGGAATAGGGATAAGCACAGGTCTTTCATTAGCCCAACTAAAAGTAATCACAGATCTCTTGCTGGTAATATACATCTTCCAGATAGAGTACTAATTACTTCTGGCAGTGCTGTGCTATATCTCAGAGATAGCTTTATTGTAATCCTGCAGTGATCTAATGCTTTCACACACCAGTTACTGCTTTTCCCCTCTTTCTCTCCTTGATAAAGTCCTTACAGATTTTGAACATTCAAACTACACCTTGTAGTGTCAAGGCTGAGGAAATCTGACAAGCTTTTTTATTTGTTTTTTTGGGGGGAGGGTTTGATTTGTCTCTTTTTTTTTACTTTTTCCTTTCTAAGTTTTCCTCTAGTGTTTGCCGTAAAGTAAAGTTGTACAGAATTCAGTGAAATAAACTTGTGCATTACATGTGCCCAGGGTAATGTTTTATGCAGCATCCAGTGTGGTTGCAAATGTGTCACTGATAGATAAATCAACTGCTTCTTTCTGCTCGAGCAACCTGAAGTGCTTCCACATACGTTTTGTGTTATCTGTATATTACGGGCAGTCTTTCCAAACTGTGGTACCTAAAACTAAGTTCTTAAGTCCACAGTTAGGGTCCGACTCTCATCCTCTTGAGTTCTTTTTAAGGGATACTAAATTCCATAAATAAAACCTGTTATGCACTTCTAATTAGTATATAAAATTTCTGCTTGAAATGATTGAGAGAGTTGCTGGGACATGGCTCATGGGAACATAGGGAAGTTGTCTGGGTCTTTTGGTGCATTGGTGTTTTTTTTGTTGTTTTTTTTTGTGTGTGCGTGTGTTTTGTTTTGTTTTTATGTGTGTTTGGTTTTGTTTGTTGTTGTTTGTTTTTTTCAAATCAGTGGGAGCTCTACCTAGAGGTGCAGCTGCATGGATAACTGATGTTTTTGTTTAGTCATTTCAAAGGCAAACAGCAGGGAGAAGAGCTTTGTATGAGTTGACTGAAAAAAGACCATTAGGGACATTAAAAGTCTGCAATGTCCTTCCCTCAAAATGCTTGCTGTCCAGTTAAATTCTTTCGTTTGAATTGGACCACCAGATTCAGCATGAGGTATTCATTATCAACATGTTAATTAGCAAAACTAAAAGAGCTTTCAAGCCAAAGAAGTAATTTTTATTGCAAAACCCCATTCAATTTATGCCATTTACATGGAATCCCTCCGGTATTTTTGGTACTTTATTGACTCCAAAAAGAGAAAGCAGTTTATCTGACAATGGATAAATTACCTAACTTCTTGTCACTCCATGTTTGGCCAACAAACATTGTCGATGACAAATTTACCAGCTTGTACTGATCCAGCTCAGAGTTCTTTAAAATGCATCTCTCTAGTTTAGAAATGCTAGAGGTGACCAGGTGAACAAATGTGGCTGTGTGATGCTCTCATCCTGGTACTGTGTTGTAGTTGTCTCATCCCCTCACCTCCAGCTGCTCACCTTCACACCACACCAGTTTCTGACTCAGAGTATGGAGATATTTTGGACTTGGAGAATCTGAATAGTCCTTTTGGCTTTGAGCAGATTGTATTGTGTGGTGTGCCAAATCCAGTCAGCTCAGTTTTGCTGCCTTCCTCCTGGGGAATACTTGAGATCATGTCACTTACCCCTCTCAAGATGTTAGTTCCCACCTCTGCTGCTGCTGTGCTGTTACTGAGAAACAGTGTCATTTAGAGGAACATATTTTTGCCTGCAGATTCAAGTTCTTTCTGTGAGTTTGTGTGAATGATTTCTGTAAGTACTTGTGTGTGTGCAGATGAAGAGGGTTGTCAGAACAAGAGGCTGAAGAATGTGTGCTGAGACATTGTGTGTGAAAAACCTCCCAGAGACTGACAAGGTCTGGGGACAAGTGGCCCGTCCATACTTACACACTTGCATCTTAATGAAAGGCATTGAAATAAATGCTGACTGTGATTTGATGCCCCAGCTTGATGCTGTATTGGGAGAAAAACAATTTTATTTATAAACCAATTCATTTGTTTATAACCTATTTTTTTTTAAATGTCCATGACCTGTTTTGCTTTTCTTCCTGGATGTTGTCTCACGTGCGTGCTTTAGGCTCCCATTGTTTTATGGACCTGTCTTCCTTTTCTGGCTGCAACAAAAAATCTTTCTGGGGTTTCCTGGAAGCCCAGCAGGGCTTGGTTGTATGACTGCTCCTTCAGCACAGCATGACACTGAGACTTGGCTGCTTGCTTTAAATAAAATAGTGCCAGATGTTTTAATCTTGCTCCAAATAAACAATTTGAAGGAATTTTTGTTTAGTTTGTAAACAGTTTACTTCAATTACAGTTTTTAACATCATTTACAAAACATGCACACTGGAATGGAATTTGCTGAATTATTAAAGACATCAGTCTTATTCAATGATAAACATGATCCTGTAAGTATCAAGAACTGGAAAAAAAAGAAAAAAAAAAAAAGATGATTTGTCATTTAATACCAAAAATTTTGTCCATGTTTGGGTTCTGTAGAGTGGTTGCAAAGTCTCAGTCCAGAGGAAATATTTCTGAAACTGTATGAGATTTTAAACCAGCTTATTTACATAGCACTATATTAAAATTTCTGGAAATTGTCTATTTCAATTCTTATGCAAAAACTTCTGGACTTTCTGGATAAATCACTTGCAAACTGTTGCTTCACTTCTGGCAAGGGTAGCAATAATAACATCAGTAGGGAAGGTGTGTGGTTGCAAAGAAACAGATGCACAGAAAATAAAAGCCTGGTTACTAAGAGACACCTGTTCACCAGAGCTGTGTAAGCACAGAAATGTTTCTGGTGTGAGACCTGTGAATGATTTGTCTGTGATGCAGTGGGGGTTGGAACATCTGCTCTGAGCTTTGCAGTTCACAGTGAAGCTTCTGAGCTCCTTGTTATGGGCACATCAGTGACTCAGGGCAGTCAGATAATGTGCTACCTGGCACTGTGGGGTCTACAATAAAACCAGGAGCAGATGGCAGAGGCATGTCTATCCTTCAAGCACTGGGCAGGCTGGGCAGCTCTATGATATCCCCTCCTGCATTTCTTCATGGCAGGCAGCACCCCAAACCAGCACCGCTTCCACACACACCTTTTACATGAAATATCTAAGGGTTATAGGAGACTTCCTGCTGCTCAGTGGGTGTAAAACCACAGCTCAGGAAGCAGAGCCCAAGCTAAGCACTACTAATGTGTGTGTGAAAACTTATTTGGCCATATCAGTGCTACAGACATGTCTGTCTGTCTTCAAGGCTGTTAAGTACAAGGCCTCTTCTGAGAGCCATAGGATTGTTTTTTAACCACTGCTGCATTTCAAACTAAGGATTCAGCAGAATCTCCCCCATGAGACTTGTAATGCTTTGCTGGCTAATGGAAATAATTCATCTTATCCAACTTAATGTGCAAATGATGAGGCTCAGGTAATGACAACATCCTATTTAGAGAGGATGATAGAAACTGGGGATTTGAAATGCAAGCTTATGGTGCTAGGAATTGATTTTGTATTGCTGATTTTTATTTCCATTGCTTAGATTTTTAGACTACATGGCTGCCTAAATTTGGCATTCTTGTGTTAATCGAATGACAAATGATGCTGCAGGTCTGAAGATAACTTGCTTCCTACTGCATTCAGCTGCATTCAGAAAACTTGCTTTTGGAAAAAGAGGGACTCTGGCACTGCTATATAGATTCTGAGGTGATTTCAGTCTAAACCAGGGAGAAAAATTACTTTTGATATCTGATTTTAGGGCTGTGATAAGTCTTGTGTCCGCTTTACAAGCCAAGAGCTAATAAATGTCAGTGTTCTAGCCAGTGAAAATATCATGGCATGAAACGCAAAGAAACAGTCTACAAATACAGTTTAATTTTCTGTTTGATGTTGCTGCCCCCTGTTTTCCTTGAACACCAGCACTTGGAAGCTCGTCATCTTGCCTTATCTTTTGCATGATGCTTGAAGAGTTCAAAGTCACCTAGGAAATGTGATATGCTGAGTTCTTAGTCACTTTATATTCTTGCATGGGCATCTCCATGCCTTTGTTTACAGGTACCTAAACTATATTCCTTCAGAAAAGGGAGAGAGGAAAGCCTGCTTGGCTAGATTTTTTTTTTTTCTTTTCAAAACAGATTTCTGGGACCTCATTCCTTCATTCCCTGAGAAAGACAGAGAACAGCTGCCAATAGAAGGTGACTCATAAGTACAAATGACAAGCTTGCAGAAGCTAGATTTGGACAGAAAAAAAAAATTACATGATCTTATAGTCAGAATGAAAGGTGAACCTATTTTTTTCATCTTGCTTCCTTTATTTCTTTAGCACCCTGCATAAAATGAGATGATTTGTTCTCTAAGTGGAAAGCAAAGGAGAATAGTGTCATTTCTGATTTAACGCATTAGGGAGAGGTGGAAAACCTCAGATCTCCAGTCACGAATGTTTTTAGTTGCCTAATTCACTAGTTGAGAGTGAGGGACTGAAATCTTGCCGAGGGACTGGATCTGTGTTGCTGTGGTGGCTGGAATAACTAACACCACCTTGGAACAGATGACTGTTTGAAATGCTAAGAATTAGACAGCTCACAGTAGAACTGATTGTGAACCCCTTGCTGCAGGGGATTTTGCTGTGTGTTTTCATGTTTTGTTGGTTTGGGATTTTATCTGGAGGCGGAGGAGGGAAGGATGTAATAGTTCTAAAGAAAATGAAAAAGTGGAGAAAACAGCTGTTTGGAGATTTTTTTTTCAATCTATTGAATAATTCAAATTGATTTTCTTTGGGAATAGTGAATGAGACTGTGTCTTTTTAATGTAAAAATAGACAAGTTCAGTTGAGATTGAACAGTGCACTTGAAGGGTGTTTAGATTGCTTATTTCTATTCTAGCTAAATCACCAGCATTTAAAAGCAATTTAAGAACCTGAAGTCATAATAGTCTATTTACATAAGAAGAAGAAAAATAAAAAAAGAAATTAAATATGACATTTTGTTTACTAAGTAGAAAGTCTTTTATTTAATTGCAGAGCAGTTGCCCTCAATCTAGAGACTGCTGATAGTGTACTCACATAACCGAGGCTGTAAGTCTGTGCTAGAAGTCTTTTGCATGTGTAGATATGTTCATATATTGTGCTGGTAAGGTACTCTCTAAGCACTTTTCGCTCTGTTGAGATAACAGGGAATTGCACTGCTGTGCTGGAAGCAGCCTTGCTGACCCTTGACTGAGTTTGACCACCACAATCAATGTAGATGTTCACAGCTTCCTTGGGGACCTCTGTCCATGCAGGGTCACATCCCAGGTTAGTACAGGCAGGCGAGCAGAAAGATAAACATACCTGACACCCTGGATTAGATCTTAAGATAAATGGAGAAAGATAACGTGGGTTTTTTTACTACTATGTTTTTTCCATCAAAGTTCAGAAGATATAACGCTTGATTTTTGAAAGCTTTTCTCCTGTCTATTGTATGCATTTGGTGGTACATTTTGTTTTACTCCATTTTATTCTGTCTTCTTTTCTACCAAGTAAGACAGGTAAGAGTTTTAGAATTACAAAGCATAGTGAATAGCATTTTTCTGTTTCCTGTAAATGGTGAGACTCGTTTGATACCAAATACAGATTTTTGTTTCATACCATCTTGACCTTCCCACCCATGCCTTCCAAAAAAGAAAACCCCAAAATCCAAACAGTCTTTACTCTGAATTATTGGTTGTACATTATGGAAGGAGGGACTGTATTAGTCAGCTTTGCTGCTCTTCTAGAATTGAAGCAGTAATTTGCTCCTATACTAATGCAAACTGCTTGTCACCATAACGCTACATCCCCTTCATCCCCTTGCTATATATACACTGCTTTTTTTTTCCAAAGTACTTAAAGGCAGAAAGCAGAACTTTGTTCCTCAGGAAGTGAAAAAGAAGAAAATGAAATTTGTTATTCAGCAAAAGAGAAGTGTCTCTATGAAATGAATGTACATCTCTAGAAAAAAACATTGTCTACTACTCTTCCTGCTTACCAGTGTCTCAATATAAGCCACTAAAAGCTTTAGGGTCAATTTAAAAAAAAGGGTAATAATTGGAAATGCAGATTACTGCATAAACAATGTGCTCATGCAGTGGCTAATTTGTGCAGGGAATTGGTGTAATTGCCAGTGCAAGCTGGGTAATTGGGTGTGGAAATGATGACCGTGATTTCCGCATCCGCACAAGCTGCGGTTGTGCTTTATTTACCCAGTGGCCTTTTCCCTATTAGCTCATCCTTTGGTGCGGATGGACTTGGTGGGAAGGATCACTCTTCGCCGTGGTAGTGTGCAATTTCAGAATTCTAAGGATAGCGAGCACGGTGGGTCTGGAAAAGAAAACCAAGTATCAGAGAAGTTTTGTCCTAAACAGTCAGTGCAGTTTGACCAGGAGCTGCTCTGTTCCCTAAAGTTTTTGCACGTATCCTGACAATTGAGAGAAAGGTATTTTTTTGAGTAACCCCAGCTTGTGTAACTTCTCACTTGTGAATGATGTTAGAATTTAAATCACAGAATCACAGAGTATGCTGAATTGGAAGGACCTACAAGGACCATTGAGTCCAGCTCCTGGCCCTGCGCAGGACCATCCCCAAGAGTCACACCCTGTGCCTTGAGAGCACTGTCCAAAGACTTCTTGAACTCTGTCAGGCTTGGTGCTGTGACCACTTCCCTGGGGAGTTTCAGTGCCCAAACATTCTCTGGGTGAAGAACCTTTTTCTAATATCCAACCTAAACCTCCCCTGACACAACTTCAGGCCATTCCCTCAGGTCCTGTCACTGTCACCCCAGAGAAGAGCTCAGTGTCTGCCCCTCGTCTTCCCTTCATGAGGAAGTTGCAACTGCAATGAGGTCTCCCCTCAGTCTCATCTTCTCCAGGCTGAACAGACCAGGTGACCTCAGCTGCTCCTTATACGGCTTCCCCTCAGGGCCCTTCACCATCTTTGTTGCCCTCCTTTGGACACTCAGATGTTTCCCATTGAACAAACCTGAAGACAAATATCAGCGTGTTGCGGCTCTTACCTGGCAGTTCTCACTGGAACTGATCCTCCGGGGAGCACAGCGTCGGTTTGGGTGGGCTCTGGGGGCGATTACTGCGGGGTTTCTGGGTGCAGCTCTGCAGCTGAGACAACCTAAAATAAAATTCAGCATCAGGCTTCTGCTCATGCCATCCTGTGTTTCAGTGCTGCTGCATCCAGCTGGGCTGAGCTGTGCTTTGTGCAGCTGATGGCAAGGATTGCGTTCACTTTGTGCCTTTCTCTCTGCCAGGCGCAGAGTTTCTTGTCACTGTACTGGTTTGACATGAGCAATGGCTTTGCTTTCTGCATACAGAGGGAGGAAGGAATAGGAAACGCTGGGAGGAAACAACAAAAAACTCTTTAGCTCTGTCTCTGACTCCAGGTTGTCTGCCTTTTCCTAGCAAGATTGGTATTGGTGAACCAGAATTACTGCCTCTTCTTCTGTTTCTCTTCCAGCAAAATGTTCTGGTTCATTCTGGGCTGATATTTGCGGCACCTTTTCAAATTTAACGTGGAGATAACACTAAATAACATATTTTCTCTATGTAGAAAATTAAAGCCAGAGGACCTGGGTTCTTTCTTTGGGAAACAATGTGACATTTTTATTTTTCAGCTTGGTTTTGCTTTAATCATCTTCTAAAATGCTTAACATTCTTTTTCCTATTGAAGAAGAAACTGGCTTAAAAAGGATAAGACAGTTTTTATGGAAAGATTTTACTGGTTTAATGACATGTCAGTGAGTTTCAGCTGAGTAGTCTTTAATCTTTAGATGCATTTGTACAGTGATAAACCCTTTCAAAATGATAGGAAGCTCATTACGTGGAGCCGAATTTTGCTTTTGGTTGTCACAACTAAATCTGTAGAGCTGATACCTTTTCACACTGGTTGCAACTTACCGTATTAAAAAGAGAAGCCACTGTCTGGTAATGCTGTGTCTTGGCATTACATCTTCACTGTTGAAGAAAAATCAAAATGACAGCTTATAGGTTCATGAGACTTTTTCCAGATGAAAGGTGTGCATGCTTTTTTTTTTTAAGGATAGTTTCTGAATTTTTAACAAAAATGGGAAAGCAAGTTTTTTTTTATTTCATAAAATTGCACATAAGCCCCTCTTGTAGCATCAGGTACATCTTTAGTACAGCAGATATTGCAAGGCCAGTGATAGAACTGAGGGAGTGTTTTCACAGTGAAGGGTAACATGCAGCGTTGCTTACCCAGACACCCGCCACTCTCATCTATGTGGTTTTTTGTGAGCATGGTGCAAATAGCATCAGTGTTGTCCTTTTCAAATTAGGAAATGGCTTTCATTAGTTTTCCTGACAGATGTGATTTTACTAAGTTCAGGGTTAACAGAATTTCTTTGCTTCAGTTTGGGGGGTAGCCTTCAAGTGTATGCATGAAACTGTTTCTGCAGTAGAAAAAGAATAAGGGAAAGCCCGTGGAGAGCTGAGCTTCCTGCAGCTTATAAACCTATTTTTCAGGGCTCCTGAGCTTAGTGCAAGTGGGGGCAAGAGTTGCAGCCCTTGCCTACATCATTTTTTGTTTGGGTTTTCCCAGCTGTGTTCGTTTCCTAGTGAGGCAAATCTTTCACTGAAGGAAGTTGGAGGCAATAATTCCTCACGTTCTGCTGCTTTCCACTGGCTGAAGATCTGTTCCTCGGAGCGCACTATTCCCATTGTAAGAATTCCTGGGAATGTCTTGTCTTTCCGGAATGGTATCCCCAACGGATTGAAATTATTGGTGCTCCACTGGAAGCACATCGAGTGATACCAGGTTATTTCTTCCCTCTTTAATCTTTCTGGGGAATATAAACTGCTGGTGGTGCTTATGGTATGACACTGAGCTACTTGATTAATGGAAAGCCAAGCATAAAGGCTAATAATCTACTTTCCTTACTGATCCGAGTGGAACAAGCAGCTGAGGATAAAGGTGGTAGGTGAAATTACGAGAATATTTTTCTTACATAAGGCCTATTTATTCAGTCGCTTGTGTGGCTTAAAGGCAGAAATACAGAAATATCACTCTCCTTGAGGACAGGTGTTGAGCAAGCAGAAGAGATGGTGGGGAAAAAGTGGTATGTGCTCCCCTGGAGGCACATGTGTCAAATGTAAAACGTAAGTCAAAGGGAATGGTATATAAAGCTTCATTTCATACCTGTCTTGATAAATGGCTGACTGTAAGTGTAAGACAAATTGAGACGGGTCAGTGGAGTGGTGACACGGCTGAAGGTTTCCTTTAAAATTGTTTAGGGGGAGTCTCTGCTATAACAAATGCATCTGTGCTATTTCTCTCGTGTGTTTTGGGCGCAGTGGCGTGCAGATGGAGAGGTATGGAAGCAATGTCCAGCTTTGGGGCAAAATTCAGGTCTCTAAGCCCCTTCTTAGTCTAGGGCAAGGGCAGATTGATTTGCTGTTGGTGGGTGAAAGATCAGTGGACTAAAATTTGGGAATGCAATGCTGAAAAAGCAGAAATGTGTAAGTGGGAGAGATGCCTATTTTGCTGCAGGTTTGCACTCAGAAATGAAGTGGGTTTTCTTGTGGGAAAGGAGTACCTGAGAGTAGAAAAATTCTTTTCAAGGTGTTGAGTGCTTCTGAAATTAAATCTCTAAGCCAATGCTCTCTAGTGCTCCCAGATTATCTGTGACTTGCCAGAGCTTCAAGTGCTTGAATCCCTTGTTAGACTTTAAGGGATGACTCTTGCCCACAGAGTTTGGGAATCAGTAGTTCCGTATTTGTAGGATGTTATTTGTGTAATGTTAACAAGCTGTGGAAAAATACCCAGAAATCCTGAAACCCCAAGTTTTCAGTCTAAAAGGTTTTTATTAGAGTCTGAAATTCTGAGAAGAACTCAAAATACATTTCCTCCAGCTTTCACTGTTGAATTTGATACAGCTGATGAAAGAATACATTTCTCTGCAGTGTGTTGAGAGGAATGCGCTATTTTTCTGTTACACACTTCAGGAAGGGTGGTTAGTTTTGTTGGCAAGCACTAATAGAAATTTTTCTTAAGTTACAGGAATTTTGAAAATGACAGTCAGTAAATTGCTTTTAATTTTTAACACATTTAAGTAAGGGGTATATGGCAGAACCTCAGGGAGATTGGGGTGTGTGGGTTAGTTCTGGGGTTAAGATGATACCCGATAAAGAAATCCTCCTTGCTCCCATGTGTTGTATGCTTTTGTTTAATGTAAGAGAGTTTTGGGGATTTTTGAGATCTCAGAGGTACTCTCACTAGAGGGAATGACCAAACCAGTGCTGTTTTCTTATAATGTCTGAAGTCTAAAGGATATCTGCTTCCACAGGATGATTTTAATCATCACTATTGAACTTGGATGACAGCACTGGTCAGTTGTTACAAAAAATGGTCTGTGGCTTGGGTGTTGCAGTTCTGGTAATGGGCTTCTACTCAGTAGCCTTTTGGCTTTTGTTTTTTGCCCTATGCTGAGAGAGGAAGTCAGGAACTGACTTGGCTTTTTCACTCCCAAAACACCACATGAAAATCCCAAACTTAGGTAGTTTATATATAGAAAAACAAGAATATCTCCTCTTACATCTCATTTGACAGTGAATGAGGAGGAGAAAAAATGAAGTTCACCAGTCACCTGGGACGTGCCTTTCCTATGCGTTCTGCCAAAGCCTTCAGGATATAGGCAGAAGGCAGCTTAGGTTTTTTATCCTTCAGATAATAGGATCTTAGTCACACATCTTAGTGGGTTAATAAGATTTTTGTGCGTTGGCTTGTAATATGCTTTGACTTTCCCCTCCTTTTGAGGTAACTTCTTGATAAAATATGTGCCAGGGGAAAGAGGAGATGTGAAGTACAAGTCACTGTCCTGCCCCCTCACTTTAAGAGATGAACCCTCTGCAGCAGACAGACATGTGCCTTTCTTTTTATTTTATAAGTAGGAGACAGTGAACATACTTAAAAACTATAGCAAAGGAAATATAAGACTCAAGTTTGAAGGGAAAGGAAAGATGTAGAGAGCAATAAAGGACTTTCTAAAGAAAAAAACCCTTGATTTAAAAAAAAAAAAATTTAAGCTTGAGGGGACCGTCATTTTGGCCACAGTGCTGCTAAATGTATTGTCTTATATATATTAGTTATAAATAGTATGGCTGATTACAAGATGGAATAATTAACTTCTTTTGGACATACTGTGACATAATAGCCCCAATTTCAGTTTTTCTGTGAGAATGTGAACATGCAGCTCGAAGGTTTGTGTGATTTCCTTCCTGAGGAAGTTTGCATCAGTGCTGCAGGTCAGTAGATGTTCTCAGTTTCCCAAAGTGTTGTTTCGCCAAAACAAATTTCATGGGGATCCCAGGTGGGAATGCAGCAACAGATGGGTGCAGCTTTCCAAGGTGCAGACCCCTTACACTGCCGTCATATTGATGCTTGTGCTTGTTACTAGTCCTGCCCTGGCTCGCTGTCAGAGTTGATGACACGCATGGGAGCTGTTTCATCTTTAGCTGGTGGCTGTAAATTGGATGGGAGTAGTGTGAAGAAAAGAAGAAATAACCTGTAATTAATGTTTTGATGGCAGGGTTTTGTGTGTCTGGTTGGTTTGTTTTTATCCCCCAAAAGAACTGGGGGAAGGATCTCACTTTGTGTCTATCTTCATTTAACAAGTTGTTTTGACTAAATCCTCTTCTCTTTGCTAAAACGCAACAGTTTTCATTCTGACAGCATCAACCTGTTTTACAGAATATAGAGTCCCAGTGAGAATAGACCTTTAACAGCAATTTATATCCCAAGTCTGAAATGTGCACTTTATGTCTGTTATGATCCCTGGGTGCCTGTTATGGGATTACTCACATCTTACCATCCTAAGTTTCTTTCCATAAACAAATGAAATCTTTGAGTCTGAGGTTCAAGGAATCTGCCCTGATGAAGCATGGTTTAACAGCTCCTCGGGGAGAAAGAGATAAGGTGGGAAAGTGAAGAATTGATGATCTATTAACTGTTTAAATTTCCCACCTTGAATTATTGACAACATGTGACATTACAGCTTTACAAATTACTGTCTATAAACAGCTTGGAAAATATGACCTTTGCATTACAATTGGTCTCAGGATGCCTTCCAGTTTCAAACAAACAGCTGCTATTGGCATATTTTGTTGCAGCTGGAGTGGGTGGAAGAATGCAGGGAACTGAGGAACTTCTCTTGTCTAATCAGGCATATATTATAATTTGTCAAATGACAAAAGGTACTCAGTGAGGGTTGAAATATCTCTGTTTGAGACTGGGCTCACTCTTCTGGAATTTTGGAGTGATCTAATCTTCAGTAACAAAGACATCTAATTAGTTAAGGTTAGCTGTCCTTACCTTCTGCCCAGTCTCTTTCTAGAGCAAGGGGACACTAGAAAGCTCTGTGTTACTCTAATTCCTCCTGTTTCCTGGGCTGTGGAGACCAGTGAGTCCAAGCCGAATGGATGGTTTGTCCTATTTGTTCATGGCAAACCAAGTGCACTAAATTCTTGCTTTGTGTTGTTGTTCATGTGATTAACACACAAAGTAAGTATTGTGCTGAATTTGGCCCTGAGATTTCTGCTGATTTGGGAGAAGCTGAGAACACAAGGGCTTGATTTTTCATCTTCTCTTATCACTATTGAGGAGTAACAAGTCACCAAGTTAACGCTGGCAGCCAGAGAGCTCATAAGGCACTTTCTGAATCTTAGGCCTGAGCCAAATTAATTTCTAATTTAACTCCATTAACAGGGGGTTGCCATTAGATGAAACCTACCGAGTTTGTCAATGGAGTGATGCATTTTGTTATCATTTGTTAGTGTAAGATGCATAGGGAATGGTAGAGAGTGTTTTTGGACGAACAGGTGTTTGGAAGAATAGATGTCCCCAGCACAATGCGGCAACAGACTGCGCAGAATAAAAATCATCTTTACAGCAGACTTGTTTGTTTTCTCAGTTTCTGAAAAACATACCTTGTGTCTTTCAATGTAGTGTTGTTCATCACTGACTGAAGATCAGTCAAAAAAATCTATGTTGTGGGTGGATGCAAAATCCAATAGGATTACAAAAGGGGAATAGAAAGCTTTGACTCATGTCCTGTTAGAGCTAGACAGGGTGGAAGCTGTGACTTAACATTAGAGCAGGTCAGGACCTTGTGAAGCCACCTCTTCCTCTGTTAGAGGACAGGGAAGAATGATTTCAAGACTGAAGACCAAGGGGTTCGTCAGAAAAAGTATTCCCACCCTACCTCCCGTAACAAACTCTTGAGCTCTCTATGCTTGATGTTTGTAGTAAAACCAACTTACATCACAGAGCTCTTGTAAGGAGTGATCAATTAATGTTTTCTGGGCACTTTTGGGACCTAAAGACAAAATGCACCTTCTGGTCTTAAGTTTCACTACCCCTGCTGCCCCAGGATGAAAATTTTACATTAAAGATCCAATTTTTCCCCTGGACTGGGAGGGAAGTAGTCTATTATTCAAGGATATCATCCTTATCTCTGTTGTAGTTGCCTTGTGGCCATGCAACATCACTCAATAATACTGTCAAGTATTATCTTTTGCTTGTGCCAGAGTGCTAAACAGTGATTTATTGCTTGAATACAGATCGCTTTCATGAAAGTGATTTGTTGAAACAATAGTAAAATGCTAAATAAATTATTCATTGCATGCTAATTTTTCACTTTTATATTCTGTAGTGAGCTCCAGAATAAACAATCTGGATGTTGTATATAGCCCAGGTTTTTGACTGTGTGTATCCCCCATCCCCAGTCTTTTCCCCAGGACATGGTTCTTTTCCCAGGGATAAGTATCTTCAGCCTTTCTCACCTTGGTTGCCTTTTGGGCTATTTTTCCTCTTCATGCTTTCTTCGGTTAGAGTTGGGTGAATATGTTCAAGTAGAGGCTCGGATTACTGGTTTGGGGAAAAACTGTGTGTGTGTTTGGAGTTCATGGGTATTTCCAAATCCTTTAGGAACTTCTGGGTCTTAACCAGAAAGGCACCACCATAAATAGAACTTACAAAGTAGGATCCTAGTGGCTGACTGGCATGTTTTCCTAAAGCCTTTTCTTGCATATTCCCTCTTTTTCTGAGTGTTGTGTGCTGCTGTTTTTTAGCTGCCACTGGCTATGCTGCAGTCCTAGTTTGCACATGCGATCAGGTGTCTGAGAAACTCCTCAGAAGCAAGTTTTTACTGGTAGATCTGCTGGCTTTCCAAATTTCCTTCAGAAATGGTTTCTCAGCACTTGACATCTTTGTCCCTTGGCAAAGCCTGGAGCCTCTGGAATGTTTCTGAGTGTTTCAATAGCAAGCCAGGAGCAGTCCAGGCACAGAACAGCAAAGTGCTTTTCTCCACTTGACCCTTCCACCCTTTCTGGGTGTCCACTCCAAATCACTGGCAGTAACTGCATGTTTAAGCACAAGCTGCTGATTGGCAGTGAATATAATGGGGCATAAGAGAAGAATTTTCTTTCCAAGTAGTTTAGGGCTTTACCCTCGTCTGGTCTTAATTCTAAAATAATCCCCTAAAGGCCTATGTGGGTATTCAGTGAAATGAATAAACAGAAGACTACATTTCCCTCTTGAAACGTGCACAGAGCTCTCATGCTAATGGCTTTTAAGCATCAATGCAATTATAGTGTGTAATCGATTCTCTCTATACCAGCTTTTGTCTTCTGAAATGAGACCCTGTCTCTTTCATAATTATTTGCCTTTGTATTAAAACATTTCAAGATGACAGGATGTCTATTCCATTGTTTTTGTCCTCCTTCCCATCTTTCCTGCCTCATTCTGCCACTGGAAGAAATTCGGTTATTACATTTGCTTAGAAACCCAAGTATCTCTGGTTTGGTTTTTTTCCCTACAAATAATTTACTTCCTAGATTTTCCTTTTGCTCCTTTTAATTTATTGAGTTTGCATTTGGTTTTTTGGTTTAGTTAATCACGTTTGGAGCTGCTCAGAAATATTTCCACGAAGCGGATTCTTATTGAATGAAAGGGAGAATTTATGAAAAGGGATTTCAGTGTGGAAAAAAGGACTCAGAGCAGGGAATTAATTCCACTTTATAAGTTAATCAGCATGTCAGTGGCCAAGGTGTTTTTCTGGAATGTGATAGGCCTAAGTTTGGGTCCTTTTCAAAGCCAGGAGAAGCAGTAACTCAGTGTCTTGACCTTTGGGCTTTAGCTGTTGCAGTTTCCTTCTCTCGGCTTTGGTGGTGGTAGTATTTTAAATTCTTTTCAGACTGTAACAAATTTCTATTTCATCCTGATGACAGGCATGAAGACTGGGACCATCTTTAAAAGGTTTGAGGGAGAAAGATGCTGCATTTTGCCTCTCTTTATAATAATTTGTGTTGCTGTCTATTCTAAAAGTTGTCACTGTGCCAGGGACCCCTGTAAGCTGAGTATAATAGAAACTGCCATACATATTGCTCTACTGATTGAATTATACGAGATTAAGAAAGGGAATACTGGTATGCCTGTTTGGCAAACATTGAATTTCTGGCCTACAGGTGGTTTTTGTAGATGCCAAAAATAGGAATAACTATAAACAAATTTATATAAGTTCATGAGTCCTAAAGCTACCTATGGTAGCTATAAGAGCAAAAGAATTGGCCATATTCTCTCTCTCTCTAAGTGGCAAAATTGTATACCTGGGCAAACTTGCACAAACATTGTTACAAGTAGTTTTATTCAATTGACCTCAATGCACATTTTTTTCCCTGAACTTCTGTCTCCCCTTGAACTTACAGTAAATTTTCAGTATCCACAAAACGCAGTGGGAAGGAACTTCCCTACTCATAGATACATCATATTTTTAACCTCCCAGTTTCGCTTGGTCCTGTAGGCTGGAAACTAGTGAATAATAAATTCAGTACACTCGTGACTTCACAGATGTCTTTCATATCTCCTTTATCTCTTTCTTGGATTGATAGTTGGAGTAATTTCGCACTAAAAAAAGGTCATTCCACATCTTTGATCATCCTTGATTGCTCTCTCTGATCCTTTATTATTAGGCACAATAGTCGCAATAGTTTTTGAATTAGGAAGAGTGTAATCTGCCGATTCTGGAAGTTATTAAGGGGAAGAGCCACCCTCTACATGGACAATTTTTAATGCTTTCTCTCTAAACTTCTATCGCTCGTGCCACAGATGGGATGGTGGGCAATATCAGGCTTTTTTTTCTGTTCATTGCAGATGAACAGAAAAATGAAGATGCGGAAAAATGAAGGAGTTTTACTTTATGGGTTCTTTGTGATGGAGATTGGTGAAATGGAGAGTTGGTAGTTTAGCTGTGTAACCATGTGGTTGTCCTCCTCTATCATTGCATCCCCGTTGATCTGCAGTCCGTGTGGAAAGCAAATCCCAAAAGTCTTCCTGACCCCATAGTTCTTGCTACTCGAGTACTTGGTAGAGTCTCTGATACTGCTGGCTGGTATAAAATTGCTAGAAATAATATTAAGAACTAGATTTGTGTGAGTAATTTGCCCCAAATAATGAGTTCTCTCAAATTTGTTTTTTTTTTTTTTTATTCATGAGCAGGCTGTAAAATTCTCAGTCGTGAATTATTCAGGCTTATTTGTGAATTTGAAAACATTTCCTCACGTAGCTGTCTCACCAAACAGTTCATTGAGAATATTCCTGTGTTCTGGTTGTGTTCCCCCTTATTTACAGTCCCAGGGTTCTGGGTGATATTGGGAAAGTAGCGATTAAGAAGGAAACAGATAGGTGCCCAATTATTTCCAGTTTTTGGATGTGCAAACTCTCAAACACGACAGCCTGAGAATGATGGTTTATTGACGCATAATGCATAGAAAAGCCTCAAGTCCTTTAGTTTCCTGCTCAATTATAGCAGACCAGCAAGCTTGTGAAAACTTAATTTAGTGCTTCTTTGTTATTGACTTACGCTCCTGTTAGGTAGGCGATGGAAAGGATCTCTAGAGTTTAATAAGGGATTCATGGATCACTGCACATTGAGGTGTACTTAAACTGTCTTGATTGTGCCTGGATATTTGTTTCTCTCTTCCCAATTAGAAGGCAGCGTGACTGTTTCATCAGGAGAGTCTTGCAAATGTATTTACACCATTAAATATAGCTACCATTTTTTACATAGCTGTATGTAAAATATTCCAGTAGTTTATTAACAAATTAGTTACATTGCAGACTGCCTGTCTCTAAGTGAGGCAGTGCTTATGACTAAACCTTTTCAGCTGGTAACAATGGAGCAGCTGAACTGCACGTGTGCTGTGTTGAGTCCCAGAAGCGTTGCGTGCTCCTTGCATGAGTGGAAAGCACCACAGGAGAGGGAAGGCTCTTGCAACTGCTCTTTCCTGAGGCTGTGGCGCATCCTGAAGATGAGCTCGTAGTGCAGAGGATGGAGCTGGCACGTGACTGAAACGAGATTCTTTCAGCTATGTTGCTAGTTCTAATACAGAACTAAAGGTGGAGTTCATGAAGACCCAGCTCGGTTCTCTTATGCTGGAAACTAATATGCTCCCAAGGCATAGAAGATAGCAGCTTGAGATGTTAAAATCCATGGCTCTGGATAAGGGGTCAGGACAGAATAGCATCCTGAAGGTTTTCTTTGGGTTGCAAGGGTGGCAGGGTACAAGGGAACCTTCCTGTTTTTTTTTTTCTCCTGAGATTTCAATGGTCGAAAGGAGATGTCTGATCACCACACCTGCAGTCCTCACAAGAAACTGATTCAGAAAGCTGCTCTAAGTGGCTAGCAATCAAGTACTACAAATATTTTGTCAAAAATACCACTTCCAAATGATTCCAACAAAATGTTGATGAGCAGTCTGTGCTCAACTCGTGCTGAGAGCCGATGGTGTGCAAGTCAGGGAAGTAGACTGATAAGGACGTGGTTTTAGTGCTGTGGATTATCCCAGGACAGCTGCAGCCTTGACTGAAATGCATGCAAAACTACATGTAAAGCATCAAAGTCTGAAAACATTAAAGTAGAAGTTCTGGTTTTGCCTTCATAAGGAAAGCCTATTGTGATTTGAAATCAGCATTTGAATCTTGTAGGATTCAAGGCCCCCCTGTAGGGGCCATCTTTCTGGCACGGGGTTAGGTCAGTCTAGAGATAACATTGTAAATTTCAGGGCCCAAGAAGCTATAGTGAACACCTTGAGAAATTTGATGGTGGTGTTCTGTTTGAAAAAAATTTCTACCACTACGAAGCCATGAAAGTGTTTGTTATGAATTTAGACCCTGTTGTGCTGCGTAAGGTGGGAAGAACTTGCTGAGAGGGCCTGGGGCCCTGTAAGATGGGAACACTTCTGATAAAATGTATTGAAGAGCTCTGTTGGTGTAAATGAACTTGAGTTGGATTATCACAGATCAGGTTGTGTAGTGGGTCTTCAATAATGGTGATCGAACCTTGAACGCCAGTGATTGTTGTAGTCCATGTCCTTTGTTTAGCTGAGCTTGAATGAGTACGGACATCTTTTGACGCAGTACTCATGTAGCATTCCCAGGAGTAGATTTGCCATGGCCAGTGAGTACTGGGGAGTGTTACAGCTGCCTGCCCCAGGGTGCTGAGAGTTCCTCAGTGCTGGTTTCTGTGTGGCTGTGGCTGATTTGCTCTGAGGACACACATTGTGACCCCAGAGGAGTTTCATGGGCAGAGAGTGCAGCCTGACACTTCCTCCCCAGTGTGTTATGAACCTGATCAGCAGCAGCGTGCAGGCTTTCGCTACCTTCCTGGCCAGCTAGTTCAGCACTGTTTGATGAGAGAAATAGTTTTTGCCAGGGGAGAAAAGTCAGTTTAAATGTAACCATTTAATTGCATTTGGAACCTGCACTGTAGTAAAGGACAAACTGTGGCCGATATCCTGAGGGAGCCTTGCTAGAAGTATTTACAGAGTAGCTGAAAACAGGGTCAAGACAAAGATCTAAGCCAGGTGTAAACCTGGGTCAGAAGTGCAAGGAAGGATATGGTGAGACAGCGTGGATCAGTTGGTCATGAGCCAAGACAGGTCTGGGAAGAATTTAGCCATGTTTACCCTAGAATTTCTCCTGTAATTGCAAAGATCCTCTTAGGGCCTAACCTGGCAAGTTCACAGAGCAGTCTCTTCTGCCTAGCCACTGATTTATGTTTTGAAACCTATAGCTGGTCCTTCACATCCCAAGTCTTGAAAAGCAGTACGGGTCAGGAGTGATTAACAAAGTATGTTTTCTTTGAAAATGCTCTTACGGTTTGAAGAAAAACATGATGGTGTCCAAGGTGCAAATGCCTTGTCCTTCCTAGAATAGCCACTGGGGACTGATTTCCTTTGGGAAAGGGTGGGCCAGGTTTAAGTGCCTCTTTTGTCAGTCTGTCTTCCCAAGTGTCTGTTTCTTGCACTTTGTGTGAGTAACTAAAACCGTTTTTAGTGCTCTGTCTCCTGGTAGGTGCACTCACTGGGGATGTGGTAAACACAGGACCAAATATCTTTTGCTCTGAGCTGTCAGTGCAGAAGTGATAAAGTTTTGTCTCTCCTCTTTCCCACCTGCTACGGCAGAATAATCCACTTCAAGTGCTGATCCTAATGAATAAAAGACTTTCTGAAGCCTTGTATTTCTGTGCAAGAGGAAGGGTTATCTGTATTCACAGCAGAGCTGGAATAAGACTGGTTTCTTAACTCCTTTTCATTCTATTTCTAGTTTGCTTGTTTTTTTGCTTCTTGCTCTTGTTAGCTTGCATTGATTGGTAAGTGGTAAAAAAGGGAGAAAAACACACAGTCCCAGAAAGCAAAAACAAGGCAAGAAATGAAGAAAAGGCGAGACACTATTTTCATTTCATTACTGTGCTTCTTCACAGCCCCTATTCTGACATTTAGACCAACATAATATACATGTCTCTGTTCATTAGGTTCCTCAGTACTACACAGTGACAGCCACAGAGGGTGGGGGAAAAAAAAAGACAAAGAAACAATCTTAAACGTGAACTAACCTTTGCAGGCTAAATAACAAAGAAATGAGAACAGCAAAGGAGAAAAATTATTTCTGAAAAAGTAAATATGTCCAAAATCATGGCCTCGAATAGGCTACTCAGGTATCATTACAAAGGGGAGAAAAAGAATAGTGACCTGTAGGGCAGAAATAACTAATTTTCTGCCCAATGATTCATTTCTTTTGTACATATATGTTTGAGCAGATCTGTTACTGGTGTTTGAACCGTAGTAGATGACACAAGGGGACTGCTGAAACCATGGATAATCGTAAAGACATTTGGCAGCTGATACAGATTCTCAAAAATTAAAAAGCTTGCAATAGAAAAGCTCTTACGTGTTTTTGTAGTAGGGTATCTGCACCAAGCAGAGATATCTAAGCTGTTCATCCAGAAGCTGGTGCATGTGCACGCCACAGCGGGGTGTCAAATACAGATATTATCTTGGGAATGGTAAATGCTAAGATTTTATTCTAAATTTGCTAAGACGTCAGGATATAACGATATTGCTTAGGGTTCTTGATGCAGCTAGTCAGTAACTGACATGCATGTTTGGATGGGTCCAGGGATGCCCCTGCAGGAGGACTGTTAGAGCTATATCAAAAAGAATTGTGATGGACTGCAGCTGGCTTTCTTCCCCCGTCAGTTCCCAGAGAACTACAGAACTTTAAGATTGTGTGGATTTTACTGAAATTTCTCGAGGAAGAAAAAAGAACAAAAGAGACATTTCAGCCCTCTGGAGGGGAAATATTTTGATTTCTCCTATTGGCACTTTTAATTTTTTTTCATTTCATATTCTTTTTGGCATGTCAGTTACAATTTTTCTCCCCTCAAATGATGAGATTAAAATTCTCAATGGAGTTTTCTTTCATGGCTGTTTTAAGATTTGTAAATTTTCCTCACTTGGGAAAAAGTAAAAATCTGAGTATTTTATGAAAAAATAATTCTCAGTCTATTTAGAACCAGTAATTGCACACTGCTAATCTCAGTATTCCATAAAATCAGCCTGGTTCTAATTCTTGGATTTTACAAATGGGGAAAATGTTTCTTGATTTTTGTATGATCCTCCCAAAGAGTACATCTGCCAATGGCAAGGAACGGGGAGGAAATCACACTGCTTTTCCTGTTTATTCTTCCCAATTTCTATGCCCGCTCTCTTCAGGTCTGCTTCTAAAACTACCAGATGTCAAAATATTAATTGGGGGAAAGATTCATTAGTCATTTCCATTTGTGGTAGCTCTGGCAAGCAGAGCAGGAGAGGGACAAGGGGAGAAAAGAGGGCTTGGAAAGAGATATGAGGAATTGTGCAGCTGCTTTGCAGGTCCCAGGGAGGCTCAAAGCTGAGGGTATGTGCAACTCCCACATGATGTCCCCACACAGGCTGGCACCGAACATCGTGGAGTTCGCTGCTACCTTTCAGTGGGTTGTTATTCACAAAGGCTTTATGTGCACACCCCATCCCCTTCCTTTGTCTTCCCCCCTTGATTTTTATGTACTTGGTAAGTAGGGGATTTGCAGACCTGTTCAGAGGGTGCTGTGAGGGGTGGCAGTGACACAGCTCTGTATCTGGAGCAGACAGCTGCCCTGCTGTCGTTGATAAGCATTCCTGGGAGGGTGGAGATTGAAATTTAGGACTTACAAAGCCCTGATTCACACCAGCCTTGGCGTAGAACCTGTGCCCACCCCGGCTCTGGCTTCTGGCTCAGTTGGGGCTTCCCATCTTGGCTGACTCTTCAAAGAGGGCCCTGCCAGGAGAGAGGGAAGCTCCTCCCTGCCAGCACTGGGGTTTTGGAGAGCAGAGGGGATGTCCATGTCAGGGTGCCCTGGGGAGCAGAGGGGGATTGTGGCCTTTGTGTGAGTTTCCCCACGAGCTGCACATGAGTTGTGTTCGTGCAGATAGGAAATGCTTTGGGCAGCCCTTCTCCATGCTGGGAGTGATTTGGGATTTGTGCTGTAGAAAGAGAAGTCTTGTCAGAGGTGTGTTCTCTACCCACTATGCTTTCCTCTCTTGCAGTAACTATGTGCTGCCTTACCTCCCACATCAGCTCTTTCTGCTATCTCATGTGCTGAGCATATTGGGAGGAGACAATTCCCGTGATGGCTGTTCCAGAGCTGTCGGTGGGTAAGAGGTAGATGGGCTGTTGGCTTTGGAAAAGGCAGTGGTGAGGTCTGTTCCTGCCCATGTGGCAATTCCTGTGCCAGGCTGGTGCCAGCTGGCATTGGGCTGATGGGCACTGAACTTCCTGCAGTCCTTTGCTGCTCTGCCAAACTGATTGAAGTTGGCAATTTTTTATCAAGGGACCGGGGGATTGTGTGTCTGTGAGCCTCATTTCTTAGGAACCCAGGCTGAAAATAATAAGAGGTATATACATCAGAGGTTTGTCAGATAAGAGTTGGGTCTCTAATTTACCGCAGTTTTAATGGGATAGGGAAGAGGATAAGATTTACAGTGACGTGGCAGGGAGACATGCAAAATAAATTAGTAGCAATAGTAATGGTCTGGTAGTTTGTCCCGAATGTAGATCTTGTTAAAGAAGCCCATCTTCTTGAAAGTCAGAAATTATTTTTTGAAGACACTAACAAATGAGTGGGCTGAAATCTTTTGCTGGAAATTCTTTGTGCTAAAATTGCTTTCCTCTCCCTGGTAAGATAATTTTATTCTAGAAGTGCCTGTTTTGGCAGGAGGGAGAAGCTGTTTATCAAAAGAGCTAATAAAAGTCATAAACTTGGAAACACTTCCATTCTGTCTAAACCTAAAACTTTTCACTGGAGTTATAGAAACATTGGTTGTTGGACATACTTGGAGGTCCACAGTTCAACCTCTTACTCAAAGCAGTGTTATTACCAGCTGTAGATCAGGTCAGCCATGACTTTGTCTAGCCATGTGTTAAAAAACTCCAAGCATGGAGGCTTTACAGATGTTCTGGGTAGTCTGTCCCGGTGTTGAACTGTTATCCTTTTTGAGATTTTTCCTCATGTCTAGCCCGAGTCTCCCAAGTCAAAACTGGTGATCATTTGCCTGTATCAAATCATCTGCTGCACCCAGAAAGTGTTTGACTGGAGGCAGGCCAGTAGGTTATCTGTGCACCACAGCTATGAAAAGGATCAGTAGCTTCAGTGTCTGTGAAACAGAGCAGAAAATAGTCACTATTTCTACTGCATACAAGATCTTGTCTTGTATCCTGAAACTTTGTCTAGATCTGAACTCACTCCCACTGTGCTCTGCCTCCTGGGGTTAAGGGAAGAACCTGTTGGCGATGTCATGCAGAGGAACTGAACAAAAAAAGGTCCGATTGGCTCAACATATATCTCTGCAAATTCTTTCCATGTCAGTTTAGGCAAATGCTTTTAACAATTCATTCAATTATGTTAAGCACCCATTAAAGGAATCCTAAGCCCTCCCTGGGGTCATTTCAGTTCTGTGAGATTGTAATTGTTTGAGACTAACCATGATTTCTTCTTTTGCCTTTAGGTGATTCTAATTCTGACAAAGCTGTATGACTACAACCTGGGAAGCATCACGGAGAGCTCTCTTTGGAGGTATGGAGATAAATTGAGTTAATAATTACCACCTTACTTAAATAGGAAAAGTCTGATACAATTATTTTATTGAATTTAATTGGATTTCTTTAAAAGTGCTGGAAGGTTTCTAGCTAAACCCTCTCTCACTCCTGTTCTTTCATACTCAAGGACAAAAAGGCTGAAGTCTGATTGTCTTGTTTGAGCTAGATAAGGTACTTCACGGTTATGCTGTCTTTTGATTTCCCCTTTCCCATCTTATTCAGATTGAAATCAACCAATTGGTTTACTTTTGGGAGAACTGAGCAGCCTAAAGTCCTTGTTTATAATGAAGGATCTCATGGCTGGTCTGCCCAAATGATCCTTATGAAAAGCCAGTGCCGCTGAGACTGGGGAAATACCTATGAGTGAGTATTCAGTGTCTGTTGATTAGAACTGATGGGATTAGTACTAGATAATTGATTTCCACTTGTGTGAACTTGACTGCTGGACCAATTTATAGGGAACGTTTTGATACTTTCATGATTTAAAAGCATATCATGCACGATGTGAACCAAAGGAAAGAGCTGAGCCGTGAACAATTTCTTAAGGCAGTTATTTGGATTCAATGGGAGCAGATGGTGCCTGTTTTTATTTCTCTGAAAAATTAATCTAAGAGGTGTTTCCTCTTTCATGTGTCCCTAGTACTGCTTTCATGAACTGAAAGCGAGGTTTTCTTGTGGTTTCATCTATGAAACTTTGGTGGGAAGTTTAGGAGTTTTGTATGCAGGTCACTGAGGAAGGTGGATAGGCTACTGGCAGGATAGAAGAAGACTTTGGGTATTTGAAACTAAAACTTCTTGTTAGAATGAACTTGTTTTAATAAATTTGTATAGGAAAGGGGTTTTCCTTTCTAAGGGAGAATTTTGGGTCAGAAGTAGAACAAATAACCTTTTTGCTCAGGAGCTGAGCAGGTTTTAATAGAGTGACAGAGGAGGGATTTGACGTGAAGTATATTCCTAGCTCGGGCTATTGCTTCACCCACTGGCCTGAAAAAATAAAAGAAAACCAAAACCAAACAAACAGACTAAAACCTAAAGAAACACAGAACTTCTAGGATTTATTCTGAGCAGTAACAGGAATACTCAAAAGTATTAGTATTTTGTGGGGTTGAATTAAATGTTTTTTCATCCCATTGTGGGGGGTTAATCAGTCTTTTAATTTCACACACCTTGCTGCCATGACTTTCTATTCCTTTGTCTTCGCTATGATGTGTGCACGTCTAAAGGGTCTTTCAGGACTGTGGCTTTGGCAATGTTTTTCTCAAAGGGGTTTGTGCTAGATGATTTAATTTCTCAATGGTTTTAAAAAAGAATATTCATGAATATGAAAAATATTTTCATTTTCTCTGACTACCCTAAGTCATTTCACCCTGAGAAGTACTCAGCTCTCTTTTGTCAGTCATTGCAGAAGATGTAGCATTTCAGTATGCGAAGACACCTCCTTCCCCATTGCTGACAGTGCTGAAGATCTGCTTATGTGATGCAGGATTGTGTTGAGATACTATTTTCTGACTGAAACTAGGGCAGCCACATCAGAGTGGAAAGCACGCTTCCTGATGAGATGTATGAATGCGGCACAAAATTGTGCTGATGACCTTACGCTCCTTTCTGTTTCTGGTTTCCGTGGAGCATTCCACAATGGCATAAAATTTTGCCCTGATTAAAAAGGGAGGGACTGCGTGGATGTCACCGGAGGATGTAACAGATAGCTGGAACCTCAGCAGTGTAGCAGTCCTAGAGTGAGTGCAGGGCACTTTTCATGACCTCAGACAGTCCTAATGTCAGAATGGGATTAACAACTTAAAAACAGCATGATTGTTTCTTCTAGTCTGGAATTCTGTTACCAAAAACTGTCTGAGAAAAAGTAAAAATCTGATTATTTTGTGAAAAATAATTCTCAGTCTATTTAGAACCAGTAATTGCACACTGCTAATCTCAGTATTCCATAAAATCAGCCTGGTTCTAATTCTTGGATTTTACAAATGGGGAAAATGTTTCTTGATTTTTGTATGATCCTCCCAAAGAGTACATCTGCCAATGGCAAGGAACGGGGAGGAAATCACACTGCTTTTCCTGTTTATTCTTCCCAGTTTCTATGCCCGCTCTCTTCAGGTCTGCTTCTAAAACTACCAGATGTCAAAATATTAATTGGGGGAAAGATTCATTAGTCATTTCCATTTGTGGTAGCTCTGGCAAGCAGAGCAGGAGAGGGACAAGGGGAGAAAAGAGGGCTTGGAAAGAGATATGAGGAATTGTGCAGCTGCTTTGCAGGTCCCAGGGAGGCTCAAAGCTGAGGGTATGTGCAACTCCCACATGATGTCCCCACACAGGCTGGCACCAAGACCATATGAAAATGATTATCATATCTGACACTTCCTTCTAGTATTATACTAGCATTCATTCTTAAGGTTTAAGTTATCGTCAACCTTCAGTGCAAGGTCTCTGAGGAGCTGAATAATTTCCTTTTTGTTTTAGTATATACCAGAGGATTAATATTCCATGAGTTGACCTTCTCAATATCTTTTGGAGTGCGTTAAAATTTTTAGTACCCATGACATCTCAGAACAAGGAATTCCATAAATTATTTGAGGAACCACTTGTCTTACTTTGAACCCCTCAGCTTCACTTGGCACATGTCACTTGTCAGGACTTGATTGCATTTGTATGGCCAACCATCCAGAATCCCTGGGCAAGTGCTTTGAACTGGGAAATGCTGGAGAACCAGAATCAAACCACTTGTCTTTCCAGTGCTCCGTTATTTGGGATTGGCTCTTCAGTGCTCATGGCTGCTCTGGAAGCTGCCAGTGCACTTCCTTCTATCCTGTGGCCTTAAACAAGCCCTTGGTGGTTACATTGTGCTCTGTCCTGAGTCTGGCTCTGCTGTTAGATCCCCCCTCACCATGCCGGCATGCCTTCAGGTCCCTGGTAAATACGCCTATGAAGATCCTGGGATAGCTGCTCTGTTCTTAATGTGATGGAAAGAAATGGCGGGGTGGGCATATCTTAATATTCTATGTACCTGGAAGAGGTTATTAGCTGCTGCTCCTCCTGGCTGCTTAAGTGACATGTTAATTTAAATCTCCCAGCTTGTTTGAAAAGGATAGAAAAAAATCCAGGTTTGAGAGAAGGGGTGAAACAAATCTCGCAATTTATTTCATGCCTCTGGGTTTCATTCTGGGGAATGGAAGAAAACATCATCTTACACCTGGTTTGCTTTCTGATATGAGGAGTTCTGTTTCTGAAGGACAGAGGAGAAAGGTAGTTCTGCAGGTACCCACAACTGAAGAGGAGTCTGTCTTGAATACATGGCAAAGAAATACCACTGTTGCCTCCTGTGCCGAGTGCGCTCTCAAAAGGTTGATGAGGGGCTGTAGAAGCAGGTCACTGGTACAAGTCATTCAAGCAATAGCTGGTTATAAGCACATCTGTCATTCCAAAGTGCATTTGGGTGATTTAAGCAGTCTTACTGATGGGACTGTAACCACCTATAACCCAACTGTGCCATTGCCTACAGGATATGAATCTGTCCTCTTTTTAAACACATTCCTTCCTGCCAGGATTACATTTCTTTGTTATTTTGCAGCCACTTTAGCTACAGCTGGCTGCAACATTAACAGATGGACATCATCCTTCTCAAACTACTGATGAATTGAAAGACTGCTGGTGACAGACATGGAGGGATGAAATACAGTTAGAGAAAAGAGACAGGGAGAATCTGTATAATCTTTGAGATTGTTAAGGCTCTGTGTGCATTGAGCTTTGGATGGCAAGTGAGCTGCTGCCTCTGTGCATGGTAAATGAAATTTTGCATCAGGCTGGGCCTGACTTTAATTATGCTGTTATCCTCTCAGCAGATTTTTCCACAGTTTTAGTTGAGAACTTTTTATTTACTTTTTGTTATTCTTTTTATAGAAGAGAAAGAAAATGGAGGAGGAAAGATTATCTGTCACTGAGCAATTAACTGAGTGTATTGGATTTATTTCTCTTCCTCTAGTAGATATCTCTCAGATCAAAAAGGGGATTAAGCCATGAGAGTTAGGAGAAGATGTTTTTTACCACTGGAGTAAGATAAGCTTACATTTCAAATAAATAAAAATGTCAGACTAGTGTGCATGGTATCCATGAGTTGTAGACAGCTGTGGGAGGACTAATCTTTTCCTGTTTGTGTAAATATGATGCTCTGGAAAGATGTGCATGAGCGACACTTTCCCTCAGGACCTTGAGAGGCTGTCAAACCGTGAGCGCTGTCATTCACCTCCTTGTCTTCTTACTGCTCTGTATTTGGTCAGAAATGAGTAATTTCCTGGAACTTTGTATAAAAATAGCAGTAATTAAACTTTCCTTTTCAGCCAGAAATTCAAGATGTAAAGTTTACTTAGTGTGAGAGTATTTTAAATCATAATCTGTTGCTGTGTTAGTTCTGGAAGTTATTGATGATAATCTTGACACCGCAACATTTTGTCTGAACTCTCAGCTCCCCATTTCAGGAGTGATTATCACTTCCAGCCTGTCCTTCACTGCTTCTGGTTTCCGCATTAAGGAAGCTTCTGCACACATGCCATAAAAAAATCTCAAGGATGCTGAAAAATACTTATGTCTCATGTAGATCTAGATTTAATTTTCCATATGTAAAGCGGGGGTTGTTTATAGTTGCTATTTTTTTTTTATTCTTGTAAAGCTTAAAACGGATCTGTTTCTAGCTCTGTTTCTAGCTTTTACATGGCCTTTTTGTTTGACCTTGAACTGCTGTTCTAACCCCTTCATCAGTTTACTTACCCATTCCTTCCACCACCACCACTGCACATCATCCTGCAACTTGCTCCTTTCAAGAAGGGAATTTGGGTTGTAATCCAGAGAAGAGTCAGAGTTGACACCAGCCCTGTGGCTATAAGTACTACAGGTGTTTTGAAGCCTCCCATGTTGATGTTTCTGCATGCAATTTTCTGGCTCCTTGCCCTCTCTGCAGATCAGAACTATGGGCACTCAGAACTGTCGATGTGTTTGTGGAGATTTTCTTCCCTGGACTAGAGAGTTTTTGCAACAGGAGACTTGAAAGTTTGTCTGTATTTCCTTGCTTCCTTTAAGGGGAATTTCTAGGTTGTGTCTGTTATTGTATTCATCGTTCTCCTGGACCTTTTATGCAGGTTCTTTACTTCTGTTTTGCAGATTGACTGTTTTCAACTCGCATTTATCGTCTACCTGCTGAGCCACACTAATAAGGTCATAATGTGTGGCTTAGTGACAGAGTGTTCTCTGCCACAGCAGATTAGGGTCTTTCAGCTGAAGTAGGTAGGAGAAGCAAATCCATATGAGAGGAACTGAAAAAGTGAGGGGAAGGAAAGTCTCATTAAGCACATTTTAGCCAGCAGTTTCATGGAAAAAAGGAACTTGAAAAGGACTATTTGAAAGGCTTTTATCTATAAATACAGTGTTCCAGTTGCTCAGTGTAAGTCACTTTTCTTAAATGAATATCAGAGCTTGATAAATGCTGCTACATTATCTCCTAAGGGCCTTTAGTGAAACTGTAACAATGACATTTCCTTGTGTCTTTTGGTTTAATCCTTTTTCATTTTCTCTCCTGCAAACGTAGGAACCTCTGGCTGGTCTGTGTATGGGTGCTGGAGGGTGTCCGGGGGAGGGAAGAAGGGGTTTGCACACTCAGCTGTTCCTGTAGGAAGCAGTATCCTTACATGGTTTGATCACAGTGGGAGATCTGCTTGCACTGCAAGTGGGCTGAGAACATGGGTTTTTATGCCCTGTGTGTGTGGAGCTCAGTGCAGCCTTTTTGTTGTGTGTGGAGACACTCTGTTCAGCCATCAGGACCCCTAGGGACCTAACAGTTTCTGTAGCTATCAATTTTTGTACCTGAGAGGGCTCATTTTACCTGGTGACTTACAGTAATAAAAACTTCTAGCACAGTCAACACTTCTCCTTGGTTGCCAGAGTTTCCTTGGATGTTCTTCCTGTTATCAAAACCAGCTCCAGTAAAGATGAAGGGTGGGGAGGGGGAACTGCCCACCAATCAAACAAAAAGTGCACCCAAAAACCTTCCAAATGACGTACCTAGGAAACAATCCACAGCAGATGCTTAGTTTAGCAGGAAACTTCAATTTTATTGAATTTTACCAGTTTTACGTTCCCTAGAGAATAAGGGCTAGTAAAATCATTGCATTTTGTGGCACGTCATGTATGTTTGTCTAATCAATCTCATGTAAGTTCTTCCTTGACTTTGCTTGAAGAGCCATACTCTGATGTTATGAAGGATCAGATTCGGTTGAGGATTTAGTGATGCACTTCTCACTCCCTGCTCTGTGAGGATAAAATATTCAGTGCTAATGATGATGTAAATTTATTAAGCCTATTAAAAATGTGTTCTCTGTTGCAGCCAGTCATGAAATGTAGGAGTGTTATCAAGTAAATCAGAAAGAATCCAAATCCATTTCCTGCATGAAAGAAACATGTAAATCAAGATAATGAATATTAATGCTGACATATATTAGCAACATACTGTAAATAACAAATGCACCACGTTCATGCCACTTTATAGGCATACAGTGTTTCAATGTACTTTGTCATTCTTACTCTGCATATTAGATGATGAACTTCCAAATCTGTTTCCTAGGCTGTACCTGTTTGCTCAAACGATGTTGGTAAAACATAACAGAGCTATATCGGGTTCTGGTCCACAGGGTTCATCCGTCTGCTGTGACTGTGTAATAACTGCAGACAAGCTAGACTGGAGCTGATGTCTAGGGGGAAAGACAAACCACACAGTACTTACCAGCTGATAAACAGAAAGCAAAACACCCTTTCTGTTCGGATATTTCCATTCCTTTCATACCTATGCGGTCCTTTTGCAGAGCTGGGTAAAATTGTACTCATCTCTTCAGAGGGATATGTCCACCACTAATCACCAAAAGGAACAAGTGTATTTGGGGCTTAGCTTGGGTTAACAGAGAGCTCGTTCAGTTGAATGCATTATACTGGCTTGAGATCTGAACTGTAAGGTTTTCAGATCCAGGTCCCAAATATTTTTGCATCTGCACTTCAGGAACTATCCAGGCAAACAGTCAAAGTTTATTGTTACTGCAGAAAGAGCCAGGCGTATGTCATGGGGTCTTTCTTGGAGGACTTAGTGAAGCACCTGGAAAAGATGCACTGTAAAAATGCATATTTAAATATTTATCAACGGTATGTTTGTCGTGCAGCGTAAACTGTCTACCATTTACACTGAAACATAGTAGTAGCTTGCTTGGAAGTGTCCTTTTTTTTTTTTTTTTATTTCTCTAACCTACCAAATAATAATTGGGCAAAATGGAAAAGGACAAATAAAGCTCACAATTAATCAACTTGTGTCTTCAATAAGGATAGCAAAGCTGGCTTTTGAGTGTGATGCTGCCAGTGGCTCCTGTGCCTGTGGAGGGGTGTGTGCGTAAGTAGGACATCAAGGCATGAGCTGTTCAGTAGGAAGGCACAGATTCCTTTAGGAAGGCTGAAGCTACTGGGTGAGACTCCAGATCTGTGTGTGGGCAGAATTGTCAGTGAATACTGTGCAGGTCACTGGCCCAGCTAGGGCAAGGAAAGGTCATTTTGCCCTTGTCATTAGGCTGTACCATTGAGGGCCTCTGCGTACTCGGCACGGTGAAAGTTTGTGCTTGTGTGACAGGGACAACCCGAGGGAGACTTGATTCCTGGTGAGCAAGGAATTAATTTGCAGCTTGAGTTTCCCTTACGTAGGAGGAGGCATGGGGGAATTCAGGAACTTTTCTCTCCTGGCTGGCAGCTTCCTGCTGCTATTACACCGAGTCATTTCACTGGTGAGATGCATTAAGTGGCAGAGGAAGATGTGTCCTCTTGATTATGAACATCACTTGTAATGTGCTCTAAACCTATACTGTGCTTTGCCAGTGGGAGGTAAAAAGCCCTCCTTTCCTTTCACCGATTATTTCCCCCTGTCCTCTAAATGAGTTTCTTCTGTGAGGAAGTTGTATGAATTTCCCTAGCATGCATTTTAGTGTGTGCTGTGTAGTTGGGTGTGAAGATAAAATCTCTTTTCAATGATCTTGCGATCTAGATAGATGGGAGTATCTATGAGAGATGCTGAGTTGAATAGAAATTCAGAAACACCACATGTATTGTTCATTAAATGACTTCATGAGGAGATAGAGACTGATATCTGATCTTTCTCCAAGGCAAATTTCCTGCAGAAAGAGTGTTGTTCACTCTACTAATGTAATTTTACTGCTGTATTTTATGGCTATGTACATATCTGTGTAGGTGTTCCCATTAATTTTCCTCTGGTTTTCCTTCAAGCCTGAGCTGCTGGAGATGGGTGGTTGCTCAGAATCTCAGCTTTTCTATGGTGAGAGAAAGCCCCACTTCCTGGTTTTCACCTAGTCAGAGGAGAATTGAATAGCTTCGGTTGCTGTACAGATGGGAAAGCCCAAACACAGATTCTTCACACTTGGTTCCTGAGAGCTTTTTTCTTAATTGCTTGAAGTGTCTTAGCTGTGAAGACAAATCAGGATAGGATGGAAATGGAGTAAAAATGTGGTGAGTTACTCCATGAACTGAGCATGTAGGTACCTCTTTGTCATACCAAAGGCTAAGGCTCGGATCACAGCTCTGGTCAGGCCAAGCAGAACCTTGAGACTGGCTTTCCTGAAAACCAGCTGAATGTTGGCCGTTGGCTTATATGATTATACTGTCCAGCATTAAAAAAACCAGACCTTCTGTTCTGTTACTGAACTTCTGTTAGTGTTTACTTTTGATGAAATTGGAGGATTTTTTTCTCTTTCCTAGTTGTAATGCTACAAAGATGCTCTCTCTTCAGTTGGAAGAACAGGAACAAAGGAGACACCCCTTCAGAGTTAACTGAGTATTAAGTATTTCCCATATATTAAGGAGCAACAAAGCTGGGTGGAAAGGACACAGACAGAAGAGATGGGAGGTTCCTTGTCACTTATTAATAGCTGCCAGTCTTCCCCAGCAGGCCCTGACTGCCTGTCTTGAGCTGCTGAGAGATTTTTGTTGAGCTGCAGGCTTTATAATCTGCACAGCACTCAGCTGCCAGTCTGATGGGCCCTGTAACCTCTGGGGAAAAAGGGATGCGGTCAAAATCAGGCCAGCATTGTCTTTTTGTATTTGAATAGAAAACCTTTTTCAAATAACCTGAAAGGGAAATAGGAGGCCAGAACAACTGTCTGTTTAATTACCCTTCTGTAAGACAGCAAGATAAAAGGAATTTTTAGGCAGCTCTAAGCACCCATTCTGCTTTACCAACAAGTCACTGTTTTTTTACTGATAGTTTGAGTGTTTACATTGTCAGCTCCAAAAGATCAATGTAGGAGGCTGAAAACCACACATTTTTTTGTCTCCTTTATTTCTCCAGTGTTTAGAGCTGTGGAATGAAAAGGACAGCTCTGAGTCCTGGCCTTCCTGCATCCAGCTTTAGGCAAGCTTCTTCACCACTGCATGTGTGGGTTATGGGGTTACATCACCTGCCCATCTACAGTACCTGAGCTGAGAGTTTTGGATTAAACTGGCTAATAAAATCCAGTCTTGGAAGAGTGAGAGTGGAGACACAGCTGCATAAGCCTACAGTCTCTATCCGTGGGTGGAGCCTAACAGAGATTTGAACTCTGCTTTACCAAGCCAGATGTCTGATATATTCTCTTCCAATACCTAACAGAACCATGAGAAACCCTCGTGTGCCTTTGCAGGCAGGGTGGATTGTCATCTTTGGGCCAATGGGCGATGCTGTTAGTTTGGATTTTGCCTGAACAGAGGCTAATCCTTGGAATTGCTATAGAAAGTGTCCTCAAACCCATCCTTTCTTTTAATATCTTTCCAAGGAAGGAAAATCACCACAGAAGATGTTTTATGACCACAGACTGTGTGCCATTGCTGGGAAAAGCACTAGAGGTAGCAGCAACATGAAATTTTAATTTTCTTTATGAAGAGATGCAACAAGCTTTTTTTCCTAATTGTAACTTTTCAGCTCCTCTGTTGTTGTGTTTTCTGTGAGGTGAAAGGCAGAACTAGAGCCTTTCTTTTCCTCCTTACTCCACGGTAGGACTGCCTAAGTGAAAGCAACACCATTCTGTGGAGTAGGTAAGAATGTGAAGTTTTTGCACAGTTCTTCCTCAAAATGAGTTTTCCTTGCTGGAGTTTTCAAGAGGGGGACTTCTTTTCTTCCTTGCCTGCCTCCAGCAGTGCCCAATAAATGACAGCTATTACCAGTGTTAAACTTTCAATAAGAAACCTACTACCTCTGGGAAAACTTTTCTTTCTTGTGCTGCTGCAGGAATCAGCTTATGCCCCAAAAGATGAGTTTTGATGACCTGCCACATGACATTATTATCTAGTTAAAAATGTAAGTTATCTCAATTATAGACTGTTGGCCCTTTCCAGTGAGCGCATCTGTGGCTTGCAGGCACTCTGAGCTCCTTTGGCTGTGAGCAGTGTGCACTGACTACAGGCATTGTGGAAATATAATTTCTCTTCGCTTCCCTGCCAATGCTCGAGTGACGATGTGCTCCCTTGTTATGAGGCAGCATAAAATTTAGAGGCTAGTCACGGTGAAGGTAGTAAGAAAGAAACTCAAAGACCTCAGTAAATTTTCCTTCTAAGTGTTCCCTTTTCAAAGGTAAATGGTCTTATTCTTTGTAATCTCTCCCTGTATGTTAACAGCTTTCACAATGCTAACTCTTTTGTAAGAAAAGCACATTACAATCCCAGTCGACTTTATCTCTGGTAAAGGAGCCAAAGAAGGAAGAAGCCAATACGCCTTTTAAATTTTTTTCTTTACAGTCCACCAGCTACTCAGCACATACGTATTGTAAATTCAAGATGTGGATGTTGCTCAAAGAAGCAACTGTGATGTCACAAGTGTTTTAATAGCCTATGATTTATTTCCCTGAGTGCTTTATTAAGATGATGCACAACAGCATTTGGAAGCCAAATGCTGCCTTAGGAGAGACTTGGAGGAGTTGTTTTCAGTCTCCTGACTTTTCTCCCTCAACACAGTAATTTGTTTGATTGGAGCAAAAGGGCCCTGGATTCAGAACAGGGATTCTACTTCTTATTTAGTGTTTCTTTGTGCGTTAATCAGCCCAGTTTGTGATCTGAGTGAGCAGGAGTATGAATGAACTTACTGTGATATGAGAGAGCTGCATGATTCAGAGAACAGGATACTGGCTGGGGTTTGGAGATTGGCGTTCTGGGTTTGTGGCTGTTGGATAGTGAAATATTTGGTTAGGCATAATCAAGAATCAGCAAATTCGTGAGAACCAAAATTCATGTGCAAGGAATCCTCTCCTGGCAAGGTATGTTTAATGACACTCAGGAAGGTTAGTTGTAGGTGCAGTGATATAGGGCCTCTTTGCCATTAGTCTGGTAATAAATCTGGTATAATTTCCAAGTTTTGAGACAGGCGGGGTAGTGAATCAAAATGAGACCTGAGGTAGTCACAGTGGGCAAATGGATGGCTTAGTAAGCTGAGATCACTTGAAAAAATGTATTTTAGTTCAACAAAGAACAATAGTAGGACGGGGCTGAAGGTTGAACTTACAGGACTATGTAATATCTACTTACAGCATGGAAAAAGACTGGACAATGTGTAACAGGCAACGAACTGGACTTCATGTCCCACTGTGAAAAGACCAAAATGCATTGATCTGATCAATGACTATGTAAGGTAAGGAGCCAGGAGTTGAATTTTTGAAGAAATCAGAACTTTGAAATGATTAAGATACTGACGTGACATGAAAAGATTCTTAAGACGGCATACAAATTTCAATGAAACTCTTCCCAAGATGGGATTTCTGGGCAGAAATTAAAGAGACTAACTGAAATGTTGATTTGAATTGAAGAATAGACATAAAATTAAACAGATCAGGAACATCCTCCTAAGGTCATGGATATAGCAAATGCATAAAATTGCAACTGAACCAAGTTTGGTGCCTGTTTATTAGAATAGTGACTTGGGAGGTATAACAAAGGGAAGGAGATATGAATGGTGGAATAAGGTGGCCAAATGATTACCCAGGAGAGGTAAAGGATGACAAATACCCATGAGAGATGGGTGAGGAAATCTGATTTTTGGAGCAAAGAAGATTAGACATGGCTAAGGTGAGAAGGGTTGTGTGAGGAGTGAGCCCTTCTGCCTGTAGAAGCTGGTATTAATTCACTGACCTGAGTCAAACAGCACCACTTTCCACAAGCTCCAGAAATTACTTCTGGCCAGTGATATAAAAGCAGCATCACCCTTCTTGTTAGGCTTTTCTCCTTACTATTGATATTATTTTGATGGCTACTCTTACCACTTAGCTTTTTAGCATCATTAAAATGCAAAATAAACAGAAAAGGTGGGTGAAAATACGGTTAGTGTAGCTGTAAAATCTATTCAATCTATGTCCTATTAGAAAATAATGGTAAGTATTGTAATAAGTATAAATTCATTCTTCAGGCCCTCTATTAACGTAATTATGAAAGCACTGGGCTTGGCAGTTGGCTTCTCCTATATTCAGTTACTATTTTTTGTTTCAGAAGAAACATGCTGAGTCAATTGGTTTAGAAAGAAGATGTAATAAAACTGTCAGAGTAAACAGGGCTTGTTAATTTGCAGAATTTCTGTTGAAACGGCATGAAAAGAACATGTATAGAGATATAATAGCCTCGTTTATATTTGTGGATTATCTCTGATGCACAGTAACTCCTGAAATGCTGATCAGTGCTCTACAAAAAAAGGGAAAAAAATGTGTTTTTCAGTTTGGTATTGAAGAAAATGAAAGATCGAGCGTTATTATGCAGAGGAGCTGCGTGTTGCAATTTACCCCCAAACCAAATCCGTAATCCAAGTGCGTCTCATTTAACTGAGGGAATGTGTGAGGCTATTTACTCCTGTTGTAATAACTAGCACTCTAGCCTTTGTTTTAATAAGTAATTCCATCAAGTCAGTAAAGAGTTGATCACTGAACAAGGAAGATCCATTGCAGTTGTACAGAGGGCTGTTTTGGATTGAACCGAAGATCCGTTTGATCCCATATCTCCACTGTGAACCTGCAGCAAGTAAAGATGACAAGGGTGTAGCAACAAGGCCAGGCCATGCGTGTTCCTTTTTTGATGTAGCCTTTCAGCTAATACTGACTTCTGGTTCCACAACTTTTTAAAACACCAAAAGTGTTTAGTGGAGGTATTTGTTAGCCCTCGGTGGGTGTATTTGTGCGTTTTATTTTTTATTCTCAGAATGTATCCACCATTTGAACCAATAAAATCTCGTAGTGTCTAGGAGGATGGACAGCTGAAAAGCACCAGGTGGTTGTTGGCCTCTGTCAGCTGCAGAGAGCTGAATTAGTGCTTGAGAAGGAAGAGGTTTTTCTGTGCCTTTAGCCATCCAGTTTCTTTTTCCTATACATCTTTATATTTTTGAAATCTTACTTGTGTGATGAAGGAAATCTCACGCAGCTCTTTTTTATCTCCTAAATGAACTGGCCACTCAGCATGTTGGAGAGTGAAAGTGAAAAAGCAGTAAATGACATAAAATTTCACTTGTGCGCAGCCTTTAGGGCAAGGAGCTTCATATGGCAGCTGGAGAACAGAGTGTTCTTGAGTTCTATTGATTGTTCTTTAAGCATTGCCTTATCCTTTTAATGAACAGAGAAAGTAAAAAGGGAAACTTTGGAAAGCTCCATTCAGTAGTTAAGAAAAATTCTGGCTCTTCAGTAAACTCGTGCTGTTGTACGTTTGAATCACGCTGCTTACTAGAGAATGGAAGTATGGAAGACTAAAGTAGTGATGGTTTTGGATGATCTTCACCTCTGTATTGCTTGCAGGCTGGCCAGATTGTTTCTACCACCTCAGAAATATTTTTCTCTTCAGAGAAGTGGCAACGACCTTGACTCTTAAGACCCAGTTGCTTGGGACGCGATGAAAAACATCAATTACTCCTATTTAATTTGTGGGCCTAAACCTACAATGGGGGCATTATTGGCTTCTTAGTTGAATTTTCTGAAAGAATTTGGTGGCTTCTCTGCCTTCTTCTGGTTGAACATGATGTAGGGAATTGAATCTACCTTCTTCCCTGTAGGATAGATCTGACTTCCTGTGAGAAAGAGCCACTCCAAAAGTACCTGTAGAAATCTTGGTCAGAAAGGAAAAGGCAGAGGAAATTAAAATTCTAGTAAGCTGTGTCTTCTTTGTTCTGAGAACGAAATCTGAAAGGCAGCGTTAGCTTCTGTAAGGTCTGGAAGTTCACCCTCTGATAGGATGAGTCAGCCTCCGCTGGCTGCAAAATAGCTTTTCCCTGCTGGAAACTTGGGGAAAAGGGGAATAATGCAGTTATTGCCAGCACTGTTCTCAGAGGCTGCAGGTAATGCCTCGCATGGAATGGTACCAACGCTCACCCTGTCCCTCTGTCCTTACACAGAAATTCCCCCTCTCCCTCAAAGACTGAGCACTGACACCTGTGTTAGTAACTTCAGGGCTCTGCTTTTGATGGTGGGCTTTTTCTTAACTTGGAAAACACAAAGAGGCCATAGCTTAGTCTGGCACATAGGGAAAGTACACGAGTTGCATGGTCTAAATCTGGTTGCATAATTCCATTCATTTTGGCACCCAATTTATTTGTCACAGGAGCTGATGTCTTCCAGCTGCACCTAATGAGCTCAAATTTGTCCAGGAAGGGGTAGAGGATGCTGAGTGAATCAGCAACATCTCAGATGCCTCAGAGCCTTAATTTACATGTATATTTGGCCTACAATTGACGGTGATCATGTACATGCCTTAATATTCCACTGGGCGTTGTCATCCTGTCCTCCCCCATAGGTTTGTCCCTTCCTTTCCTTTCTAAAATGCTGCTTCTCTGGCCTCCCTGCTTCTGACATTTTCTTTGCTAGTTTCAAGAAGCTTTTAGTCTTGCTCTGAAAGCCAAATTATATATTTGTATTTTCTTCTAGAACATCACACGGGAGTCCAGAACTTTCCTGAATGCAGATGTCATAAACATTTGTCTTCTCAATCAGTAAATCTCTAGCAGGCTTTTATGTAATTATGTAGGGTAATTACACAGACTCTCCTCTAAACTGTCTTTAAGTCTGTGGAAAGGCTTCTGCAGATTTCAGCAAGCTTTGGGTCAGGCTCATTACCTATCCAAAAAGACAGGATTTTTGTTATCTGATTTGTTTTGTCTTTTCTCTGCCATCCATAAGAACATAAAGTTATTTTGAATCAGTACTTGCAAAATGGCTCCTTTCTGTTTGTTTGGGCACCAACTGGTAACATACCACCCTTGAACACGGTCCTTGCACTGCGACTGTTCCAGCTGAGCATCCTGTGATTTGGGTGGATGCAGCACACAGGTGAGCCCAGTGCATCTGGGAAGGAAGTGTTGCTGGCACATCAGGCAGTGACTCTCAGGTTGCTGCCCTAACTCTTGGAGGAGTTTACACGTTCTAGTGTTGGCATCTTATTCCTAGGAGAGAGTTGCAGTGTGAATAGGTGCTAAAGTTAATAGCAGAGATTAGTGAGCTTAGAGGGCTCTATGAAGAATCAAACTCAGTTGCCTCAACTGTATGAATAGGCTTATCTTCCACGGAATTGGAGATGTTAAGGCAGAGGTAAATTTTAAGGAAGAATTTGACTGAGGATCAAATAGGTGGGGGTGGATAAGTTTGATCAATGTCCAGCTAAGGCTGTTGTCCTTGTTATGTGTTATTGGGGTCACCGTGCCCTCTCTGGGAGACAAAACAGGAAAAAAAAATTGTCAGGCATCCCACAGTAGCTGTTGGACTTTCCTGACCAAGCTTAGCCCCTGTTTCTCTGCAGCAGGGGGCCACGGCCTCTCCTGCCCTGTGGTTCTGTGGAGTGGGTGCAGGTGGTTGCCCTGGTTTTAGGCACCAGCTGTGCCCAGTGTGTGGCTGTAACAGTGCTGTACAGCTGTGGCAGGAGCCTGTGGCAGACGAGCCTCTTCTGCTCAGATCATGAGCTGTCAGTAGTCCTGCCACAAGGCCCAAGCTTGCTGCTCCTGTCTTACAGAGCTCACAGGACAGTCAGTTCAGAACCCCAGCTATATATGAAATATCATGCTGTAATGCCTAAATGCCAAAGGGAAAAAAANAAAAAAAAAAAAAAGGATAAACTTCCAAGAGGCCTAGATTCTTTGAAGGAGCAGGGCTGGCAGCATAACTCGTCTACTGACAGAGTCCTGCAAAGATGAGGTAGTTGCACCCAAGGAGCTGGACTTACCAGCCTCTAAATCGGACAGGACTTGACAGCACTATCAGCTGAGTTAATGCCCAGTGGTACAGTAAGGAAGATCCACTGCGTTAGTGTTGCCTTTCTGTCAGAGTCATAGAGTAGACAAGTAATAATGTCTTCATTCAGTATAAAAAGGCTGTTTCATCAATTGAAATAATAGACTGGGACTGGGTTTGTCTGGAGGTAGAGAACAGAGATCTAGACCCAGTCCCCAGGCAGGGGTAGATGTGATTTACTTACTGTTTGTGTTCCAGTGCTGTCATTTGCTGCACTCTAGGCTGACTTGCTGGGATTAATTTATGATGCTTTCTTACTAGTGCTTCCCCTAAAGTAGACTACTGCTCCATTGCCCACCAGCGCTGCAGATCAGATGATCTATCAATTGCCACAAGAACCACTTCTTGTGTGTTTTGCCTGTCTTCACTCCTGATTTTCTAAAGCAAACTTTACTTTTAGCTGCTGCTTCATCTCCTGCATCTTTTTTGCTCTGTCAGCCAAAGACTTCTGTTCCAGCGGGTCTCAAAGGTGTGCTTTCTTAATTCCCTGGTAAATTTTGAAACGATTCCCCAGCTGATACCAATCACTTGGATGAATGTAGGTGTGCTGATTAGCTGCTGTGACAACTCTGTCTAATTAGCTGAGCTGGTTTCTCCCTCTCTTGAGTACCCAAAGGAGATGTTTGGTTCAAGGTTTTATTAAGGTGAGCTAGGAGTTAATCACTATGCACAAGGCCAGGGGTTGAAGACTGATCAGCCTCTGATCTACCTCAACAGCTGTAGTTAATGGAGGCAATAGAGGCCTCATGTTTCAGCAGTGACAGTACAATCACTGGAGTTGTCCACTTGTCCCTCTCTGTTTCCCTGTAGAATAAGATTCCTTTACCTGCTCACCTTTTTACAGCCCTCAGAAAACACATTTGAGCTCGATGAGTTCATGCTCAGACAAAAGAAGTGACAACAGGCATTTTACCTTGGCTGTCCATTTTTTTCTTTGATAGTTGAGCAACATCGTATTTGGGAATGGTGGCTTCAGTTAAATATCTCCTTCCTTGGGAATAGAAACTCAATAAAGAACTGGGACCTAATCCATAGAAGTTTCCCAAAGAACTGTAAATGTCTGGAATGTGAAAGTGGGACGATAAGTGTTTCACAGTCCCAAGATAAGCCTTTTTTCCACTTCCTGGCCAATAAGAACTCCCAGCACTGGTGGTTACATCTGTTCTGCAGAATTTGGTTATATTCCTGAGTCTGGGCCTAAATACAGTTGGTGTTCTTCCATGCTTTTTAACAGGGCTGAAGAAATTTGGTAACATATGCTCTTCTCTTTCGGCGTCTGTACACCACTGGGGTGAAAAGTGTATCTGGCAAATGCAAAGGTAGAAGAGTGCAGGGCAATTTTCTTTTTTTGGTATTAAGGGTTTCAGTGTCTGGTGTTGCCACAAGGAATTTTGGAGTGTGCAGTTTCTCTCCCACCCATCTGTCTCATCTTTTACACCATTTTGAAATGTCCTTTATGAAAACTGTTAGCAGCTCAGGAATCCAGTAAAACATGTAGTTTTTTAACTGTTAATAACCAGGATTATTCCCATTAAGTTTTAACATGAAGTACCATGATAAATAAAATCAAAGGGGTTTTATTTCATTCTTTTCAACAGTTCTCTTCTACTCTTATAAATAAAACATTCCCACAAGAAGACACTTATTTTAATATATTCTCACACTGCCACCCAGGCTGACTTCCTTGACTCTCAGCAACCTCACACAGTATTGATAACTTCATGGGACCACTGCTGTGCTGTGCGTGGATGAGTCAGCTTTCCATTTTCAAAGTAGCTTTACTTTTTTCTTGCAAACACGCATTTCTCATAAAAATCTCTGGCTTACTTTCTGAGGTTTGTCGTGGTCCTCCCTCAGAGCCACGGTTGTCTCCGTTGCTATGAGAATGCCAGTCACGTTCAACCACTGTTTACAATCACCTGACCGAATGGTTCTGGGTGCAGGGGCTTTCCTTGCAGAACCTCCTCTTTGCAGGTTTTGTTTGCTCATTGTAATGAAGTTAAAAGAGCCAATCCAGTCTTAGGTGCACCCTGTACCTGATTTTACTTGCTGATAGTTGAGATTATACAGGCTATTCCTTCTTCTTCCCTCTTTTGAACCAGTAAATTTTGTTACATGGGAAATGTGCAGAATTTCATTTTTATTTTAATGAACTGCTGCTGGGAGAGTCCTTCCCTTTTTGAACTCAATCACTTTGTCAACTTGATTAGTCAAATTGCTGATGAATCTATTACTCTTCTCCATAGTTATGAGTGTGGTTGCATTATTAAACATCTTTCTCTGTCCTACACACAAGCAGAGTTCAAAGGGGTGAAGGAGAGCACCAACCCACAATAATTAGTAGTACAGTGGCTGAGAGAGCTCTCTTCAGATGGATGATGCTCCTAAATTGAAGTTCTGTGTCATTTGAGAACGACTGCATCTCAGTGTTTGCCTTGCTGTAAAGGAGGATTTGCTTGAAACTAATTTCAGTGTGTTGGGGTTGCTGCAGTAACAGCCCCAGCTGTCGTTTTAATGCTTAGACAGCTAAGGATGCATCAGTACTTGAGCTGACTGTCCTCTCTTTCCTGCAAGGCCTGGACATTTCACATCTCAGAACTAAAAAAATTTGCTCCTTCTGATGTTTTCCAAGGGAATTCCATTCAAGAGCTTTTCTGAAAAGTTTTGCTTTGGCAGGTTGGCATTTTCTAAAGTGAAAACGTGTCTGAAGCATTTCCAAGTGACCCTGAAGATGACTGAATTAAATTTCAGTTTTATCCCTGAACTTTCAAACACTGTGTTTGTGTGTATGTGGCTTTGTTTTTTGTTTTGTTGTGGTTTTGTTTTTTGTTCTTTTTGTTGGTGTTTTTTTTTTCCCCCAACCATTCTTTCTAGGCAGAAGCACAAAACTGTGAACTAATGAAGATTGTTCAGGCAGTGTGACAGCACAAATGTCAAAAATACTCTTTGAGGCTTCTCCAGGACTCCTGGAGAACTTGGGAGTTGTCAGGGGAAATTTACACCATGATGAACTTACTCAGCTGTCTGGACAAACTTACTTGGCTGTCTAGACAAACAGAATTTCTGTTTTATGAGGATTTTTTTGCATTTTTGGAACTAGTAAAACATGATAGTGAAAAAGACTCTGAAACCTGTCACTAAATGGATGATGTCATTCAGGCAGCTACTAGGAAGGTTGGACAGGTCCCTGGAAGATGTTTTGATTTTATTCAGAAACTGTCACTTGATGGAGAACATCCTTAGGGAAAATTTATTTTCAATGAAAAAGATCTACTAGGACACATTACATTCTTGCATGGGTGGCACAGGAACAGGAGGTTACAGGCTCTGCTTCACTGTTAACAGTGAAAGGCTCATCAACAATGTGGAGGTACCACAAGATGTGATGTCACTGCGTTCTCTAGAGGTTCTGGTTCAAGGATTCAAGTGCTACAAGCACAGGCTTCTTTCTTGTGTTTTATTTGTGGTGATGCCAGCTGTCACCAGCTGCAAGGTGCGTGGCATTGGGCTACTGCTGAGAGTGCCACTGAGACAGCATTACAGGTATTGCCTCTCTGCTTATTGTGCTGCTCTCCTGGAAAGCCCAAATGCCTCTACCAGGCACAGGAGCAATAACAAATCCTCATGGGACACACACACACAATAACCCCTCTCTCGCACAGAAAGCTGTTCCCACTGCATTCCTGTTGCTGCAGCAGCTGGAAATAAGAAGTCTGACTTGTCAGGGGCTTGCCCAGTCTCCCCCAGCTCTGCCTTCCCTACTTTCTGTGGGGTGGTCTGGCCCCAGATCTTGAACAGCGAGGCAGGAGTATTTCAGTTTCGCCCACGTGTCTGAGCAGTCCTTGGGCTGGCTGTGTGCGGAGGCACCAGTGAACCTTCTCTCTTGGGTGCCTGACACTTTTCTCTTTTGATTGACGTGCCTCTCTGGAAGCCAGCTTGAGAAGTGTTTGCACTTGAAGCAAGTGGAGCAAATTCTAATTTGTCTGGAATGGGCCCTCCTGTTAAATGTTAAACTGACCTTTTCAAGAGAAATTTACTTGATAGTTCTAAGTGAAGCCCTGCTTTAAGCAAAACCTGTCACTACAACATGATTAAAATCACTTAAATGTACATCAGTTGCACATATTATTAATGGAAATTGAAATCAGCCTAAATGGTAACCATAAATTTTAAAATGGGGAAGAGGATGGAGACAGAAAAACCCATACATGATGTGAAGGTTAAGGTGCCTTATTCAAAACTTAGATGAGCTGAACAGGGAACTTTATTCTAAAGCAGAGAAAAATAATTGACTACTTTTTTTGGGTGTATTTACAGTCTTCCAAGTCTCACCATTGAAAAGGGGAATTAAGTGCATTTTTGGCAGGAATTTGACCTACGTGAAGACGTAGAAGGATGGGTCACAGTTGCCTGGTCTTATTTCACCTGCTACAGGACCTTTAGGCAATAAATGATTGGGTTTCTGGCAGCGTGATAGGTGGTGAAGGGGTGTGTGTGCAGATAGTGCTGAAAGTGGGGTTTGGGGGGATACCTGTGATCCATGAATGCCTGCTTCCCACTTGAACTGCACATTTAACATCTTGCACCTATCCTTGACTCCTTCCCTTCCCCACCACTCAGAGTCACAGCTGCGGTGTTTGGCCACCGTAGCAACTGTTACTCAAAGTGTCTGTTCTAATTGGTCACTAATAAATCAAAACTGAATTTAAGACCTTCCACTTACAGTCATTTATCAGTGACTTTCTATCACACAGCAGGATAGGACTTGGCAACCATCTCCCAGAGAAATGTCCAGGGACTTATGAAGGTCCTTTTTCAGGGTATTATCTTTACGTAGCTGTGTGACCTTTGTCATTCCAAGTGCAAATCAAACCTTTTGTAATTAATAACACTTTTTCTACTAGCCTTGGCTTTCACACAGGTGAAATTAGCATGGCTTTTTCCAGCTGTTTTGGGACATTGGGGGCTTCTATGGCTTTAGTGGTCAGGTGTGAAATTTGGTTGGCAAAGCTGAAATTTTTTGAGCGTGTTAGAAGACACACCTTTTATTAAGGGTGTCGGTGGTGGCTGAGGATGACAGGTCTGTTATAAGAAGGCGGAAAGAATTTTCAGGTGCTTGGCTGAGTTCCTGTTGGTAGCATTATTTTAATGACTAGACTGTATAATTAATGTCTTTATACGCCCACATCTTTGGAAAGATCTTCCTTATCATTTTAATTCAAAATAAATTAAAAACAGTTGTCTTGTGGGGAAAATAAGTCTTCTGGTCAATTTTTTTTTTTTTTTAAGAGACTTGAATGTAGGTTTTGAGTAGTGGATGAATATGGCCATCATCAGTAAGGATTTTAGTATCAGGGAATCTTCTAAAGATGTTTCAATCTGCAGTCCTTATTTTCTCATGAACAGAAAATGTAATTAAAACAAGATGCTGCAATGCAGGGCAAAATAGTAACCTGATCTTGTACAAAGTGTTTCTTATATGGAATTTACAGCCAAGCTTTAGCTCACTTTTATCCTTTAACTTACTTTTATCTTTTAGCACCAACATAAAAGCAAATCCCATTTTATCTGTAGCTGGTGCTGACTTAAAGATGGCTTTCAGAATCAAAGAACCCGAAGAGCTGAGCTCATTTCTAGACTGTCAGCCTGCAATTCCTCTATGCACAAATGCCAGTGTATCAGTTTGCTAATAGACTGTTTGAACAACTCACCTTGACCACAGCTTGCTCTATTCTTAACACACAGCACGTGCTCCTGACCATTTTTTCTGCAGAGTGATTGGGAGCCTGCATTCTCCGCAGGCCTGGAAAACAGTATTAATCTTCTGCTGTGTACTTTCATTTCATTTCCTGTAAAAATCCATCTTCTGCTACTGGAGTTGACCTAAGGTTAGATGTCAGAGGAACAAATTACTGTCACTTGCTCGATACCCCAAGAGTAGCTATAAATAGCAAGCTTTATAACCCCACTGATCCTTGAGATACATAGTGATAAATATGCTTCTACCAACCAAGAGGAAAAAAAATAAAGCTTCATGGCTCTGGGTGGTGTCTGTTATTTGAAGCTGACACAAATGGTAGAGATGCGCCACTCAAATTGCTTTTAAAAGAAAAAAAAGTAGCACTCATTTTATTTGTCTGCTTTAAAGCATTAATTAGTGATTCTTGGGTAGAGTAGTCCAGTAGCTTTCACATCCAGCAACAACAAATTCTTTCTTACGGACTGTGGCGTTGGGAGGGTAGAGCTAACAGCTTGGTGTGTTCACTGCTTGGACTCAGAGAATAAATTGAAAATCTCTCCAGTGGAACAATTTTCTTCTGAGAAATGCAGCATTATTCAGATAAATCTTCTGCAATATTTTAAAAATGAAATCTTGATGTAAAATGTAGGAATAATCTGAAACCGAAAGTGTGTTTCATTTTGATTTTTCTCCTTGTTTCATTGGAGTTTTTTTTCCTGTAGGGTGACAGCCAGACTGTATTATAAAGTATTCAGTTGAATGGATAATGATAACACTGGTACAAGTGAAATGAAACACTCTGAATTACTATTTTTTTAATTTAATCTCTTTCCCTCCTGTGTTCTTATTCCATCCAGATTTTGGGAATAATAATATTTTAAAGCAAGGCAAAAAAAAAAAAAAAACCCAGCATGGCCTAAGGCATGAGAATTGCATCTTCCAACTAACTTTAGTATGAATTAATGCATGAAGCCCATTTTTAGCTGGTTTTAAAATGCTACTGGTCCTTGGGAGTTACTCCATTATAACAACTAAAGGGCTCGGACAGTGATTTTGACAATAATGTCTTGGGCTGTCTGGATCTTTTAAGCTTTCTAGCTGTTGATTTGCACTGGCAGGATAGAATGAAGATTACATATTGTGTTGCAAATGCTTGGATGGTGCTAGCCAGAAAATCTTTTCTCTGGCTTTTAGTACATACCCTGCAGAAGACCTGCAACGCATTTATGACACAGTAAAACTGCTCCTTACTCTTAACTGGAGGTGGGCTAAAGCAGCTTTCTGGATGTATAATGTGGCTGTGGATGCTAAGGTAGCTCTGCTGAACAAGTATCAAACTTTCTAACTGAGCTCAGCCTGCTGTGAGGGTTTTTTTAGCCGAGCTGCAATGACCTCAGCATTATGATGGGGTGGGAAGTGTAGGACGTGTACAGTTGTCTCATCTCCCTGATTAATGGAAAAGCTTCCTGTTGCTCTGCCCTCAAGCTACAAAATCCATTAACCACCCCTTGGGGTGCCTGAAATTTATTCTGGCCATTACCATCAATTAGAAAGTTAATAGCGTGATGATTGCTGGGCTCCAGTCCTAGCTATTTGTGTGATTTACACCAGGCTGGGGTGAAAATGGGAAGAATCAACACTCAAGGAGCCACTTTATGAGCAAGAATTTGGCATTAAGGGTGCGCTGATGTCCGTATGCCCCTGTAAACATATGGCAAGAAGAATCATCAGTCATTCTCAATCCTAATTTAAAAGGCAGCTTTTGATTTAAACATATGGAAGAACGACTTTAATATCCATGACAGCTAAGCTGAGATTTGTTTTGTTGCTGACCATAAGCCTTGAGTGAGGCTGGGTCTGTGGGAATGGCTGCAGTCTGAGTTGCAGTGTTGCAGGGTGTTCACCACCCTGATGAAGGACGGGCAGAAATTTGCATCCTACCCTCCTTGTTTGTTTTGACAAACAAGTCAGGTGGACAAGGAGATCTTCCAGACTGGTGCTCTTCCACTTATATTCCACTGATCCCCCAAAATTCCCCTGACGTAGCAAGGAAAAAGCCTGTTGTCAGTAAACTTTCATTCCTTTCTTCGGGGTCTTTCACTGAAAATACTGTTGTGATGGCAAATGGAAAAGTATTGAAAACCAGTACTATGGACTTAGGGACAGAGAAAACGCTTGGATCATACAGGCCATCAGAGGAACGAGCGTCAATAACCTGTCGGCTTTTGGTACGTATTTGGTATCGTATTTTTGGTATATATTAATTAGCCGCCAAAAAATGTGGAGTTACTGGTCCCTCGCACGTGCATCCAGATGCTGTGGCACAAAATGACTCACAGAAAGAGCAGGAGAGATGGCACTTATGTGTCAGCCAGAGCACTGCTTGAGCCAGCCTCTCGAGCCTTTCACTGAGAGGGTCAAGTGGAGGTCTTGCTTTGATGGCTATTCCTTTGTTTCTCACTGCTGGCTTTCACCCAGCACTGGATTAGAATAGCTAAAGGGGTTGTGATTGCCAGCCTCCCTACGCTGCACTTGACTTCTGCTGCTTCAGTCAGTGAGGGACTGGAGATGAGTCTTTGAGGCCACAGGGAGATGAGGAGCCGAAAGGGAGATTTGAGGGGGAAAGTTCTGGAAAGTCTCCTGCTCTGCTGCTCAAGCAATGGAGAGGGAAGACCCAGTTCCTTCCCCTTACTCAGTGGCAAACGCCAGCCTTGCTGGGAGTGTGGCAACCAGGCAAAATAGGTGGTAAATCCACAGTTATTTTTCCAAAGTCCTCTGCCCTTGACATCCTATCCCCTTTCCCAGAGCTAATCCTGCAAGTGGTCATTTAGCACAGCAGAGAGAGGGTCCAGAATGCAGGTGACACCAAAAACGGGGTTGCCCTTAGGAAATAGTGGATTTACAGTCCACTCCTGCCAAACAGTGCCTTGGAAGCACTTCCAGAACAGGGTCCAGTCAAATCTCAGTGTGTTATTTTTCACACAAAAGCTCGGTAATTGTACACTTGAAATAAAAATCTTCATGTCTTGCATTCTGACAGCAAAGATCCTTCTGATTTCCTGGAAGCAGTTGCTTCCAAGCAAGGGCAAGTTGATCACTGAAGCTATCCAGTTCCATGTTTATGATGGTGCATCTCCACAGTAAATAGTTTGGATTTACATGAGAGTGTGATCAGGATCTGATATCTGATTAGCAGGCAGAGGAGTGGGGAATCTGAATAGGGATTTTATCAACTGCCAGCATCTTCTGTTCTTAGCCTGCTGACATGAGAAACCATTGCACTGTGCAGTTCAAGGGGGTTTATCCATCAAACAAGATGGGACAGATATCTAAAATGAGAGAAGCAGTAAAAGGAGGAGGGGAAAAGTGCATCATTCCCATCTAATCCAAATTTGATCTTTTTTCAGGCTAAAATATTTGATGTTGCTCTTTTCTTTGGGTATCCAACCTTTATGCAGCAATGTCTCTGAAGCCCGAAGATAAAAAGCCTCTCTCCACAATACAGTGGAATGTTACTTCTGTTAAAAAAGGCAGTGGCATCAGAAACTGATATTTAAAAAAATCATTTGATGACATCTTGCAAGCACAGAATGTCTCTAAATCTTTTCACATGAAAGTTTGTTCTCAATTATGCTGTTCCATGGCTAGTTTGGTAAGATAGGAGGATCTGAAGTGGAATTACGCAATGGAATACACGTGTCACCAGTGCTAAAATAGGTACATCCACATTGGTGTTTTAGCTTTACCTCATTGTATTTTTGATTCTGTACTATTGATTATCTGTGCCACAGACTATTTCCTCCCTAGGTTTATTTTCCAGTGAATTTACCGGGTGTCTCCAAGAAGAAGCTGAGTGAGCAACATGGGTTAGTTTGTTCTAAGGGTTGTTCACCATGGCGTATACAGGTGTGATTGATCTCTGCAAAGAATGTTATGCTTTAGCAGAATAGATTCCAGCCAGTCTTCAGCAGTTCAGAGACACAAGGTTTGCACCACAGCAAGGGCAGTGCAGATCAGTTCAGGTGGATCATTCTGATCTCAGGACAAAAGTGCTGAAGCCTGTTCAGCACAATTTGTCCAAGCTTTCAGGTGATAGAAAAGCACTTACAAGACTGAGAGCCTCATGCTTGGGCAATTGCAGAGACTTTATGTCAACTTTCAGTCCTGCCAGCCTGGTGGTGTGGCTTAACCCCAGCTGGCAGCGAGGCACCACCCAGCTGCTCACTCACTCACTCACCCCCCACCCCAGTAGCATAGGGAGGAGAATCAGAAAAAAACCCCAAAACTCATCCCTTAAGACAAGAACAGTTGCTGAAGCAAAGTAAAATGTAACAATTAAGGGGAGCGAGGGAAGAGAGAGAGAGAGAGATGAACCCTAAGAAAAACAAGTGATGCGCAATAGAATTGATCGCCACCTGCTAACAGACACCAAACTGTTCCCAAACGGTGATCGGCCTTCCTTCCAGGTAACTCCCCCAGTTTATATTAACCTGGCATGATGGTTAGAATACCCCTTTGGCCAGTTTGGGTCAGCTGTCCTGGCTCTGCTTCCTCCCAGCTTTCTGTGCACTTCCTCACTGACACGAAACAATCCTTGACTTAGGGTAAGTTACCAAAACGTTCGTGTGTTATCAACATTATTCTCATACTGAATCCAAAACAGAGCACTGTACCAGCTGCTAAGGAGAAATGAACTCTGTCCCAGCCAAAACCAGGATAACAGTTCTCACCTGCGTGCTACCCTGATTATTAGGAGAGTTCTTCTTTTCCCTGTCCTTGCATTTGTCAGTCTTGGTATAAGACATGTATCTTATGACAGTCAGACATAAGCCTTGCTGCTGTCTAATACTGTGCATTATGGTATGAGTGGGTTTGCTCTTCTGTCTTCTCCAACTGGGAACTCTTGCATGTTCACCATCATTGACCATTTCCTTCACCTTTCATCTGACATAGATAAGAGTAAGAAATAACCCCACCCTGATTGCACAATTTCCTTTCATCCCGTGCAACCTGTTTTGTCTCCTGTTGGGATATTCTCACCGTCGTCATCCCGTGACTTCTGAAGCAATTGACCAAATTCTTGTTAACCTTGTCAGAGGGTGAGGTATTCTCTGCTTCCATGGGTTGATAACCTGAGTGACTAACTCTCCACTGAAACGGCATGGAAGGCAAGTTAGGCAAAATTATTTTTCTTGAACCATTATTTGAAGGAAAAACATATGTGTCACCTACAGATGGTGTCTCATGGCCCTCTCTCTCCCCTATTTTCTGTCTTTCTGAATTGGGTAATATTTTGAAAAATTATGCAATGCAATATGTAGGCTGGGGATTGGATGATAAAACATGAGCTGCTTTTCCTGCTTGTCACATCTTTAAATTATTTATAGCAATAATCAGCTGAACTATATTAAGCCAAAAATTACAAGAAATTTGAGTGCGTAGGTTTCTGTTCATTTAGATTACTCCAAATAAAAGTTGATTGAAAATGAAAAGAAGGAAATTGAATTACTTTAACTGATTATGCAGAGAAATGTCAATTTAATAGTTTCCTATTGTTTCTTTGTAAGTTTTTACTCCCTCTCCAAGTCTTTTTGGTGGATTCCGCAGGTGGGAAACTTTATTTTGAAATGAAAAAATTCTTCCCATGAGGGAAAAAACCCCACATTTCATTAAACTCCTAGAAATTTATGACTTAATTTCTAGTAAAACCTACAGTCGCAACTAAGACTGGGAGCAAAATATTTTCAAAATGGAGGTTTAAATCTGTTTAAAAATGCCTATTAAACTGTTTTTAATTTTGTATTTCATCCTTTTGCCATTGACAGCAAGACTTTTTCCAATCCTTATTTGCACGCACAAAACCCCAGAAAATTTAAAACTGTCAGGATGGAGTGGGAAGATGGTGGAGCCTGCGGGGACTTGAATTTGGCTCTGTCACAGACTTCCTTCAAATGCAGGATTAGTTATCTGGTCTTTCCCTCTGTTTCCCCACCTAGACAGTGGGAACAGTCCTATTTGCCAGCCCGCTGAGGGCCTCATCAGAAAAAAGTAATCAGAAATGTGTTCACTTAGGGAATGAGACACGTGGGTCCCTTGAGTTTTGAACTAGCTTATTTTTCTTTACCCTGGAGATGTCTATAAATTTAATTTCAACCTGCCTGGATAAATTTGCAGTGTTTTAATGTTGTGACATGTGGGGTGCTGTTACAGATATTTAAAGAAATGCTGATCAACTGTTTGGCTTGTCACTGCTGTCAGACCACTGTCCTCTTGAACCAAACTCTTATAATACTCTAAAGAAATTCATTTCTACATGGAAATTCTGTCCAAGGACACAGAACTTCCTGTGTTTACATCTTGAAATTGCTCTTCTAGGTGGAATTGTAAAACTCCATTCAAAATGTGTCAGTCTCCATGAGCTAAGCAAACAGATCCCATTAGAAATGTGAAAAGCCTCGGGGAATTATTTATAGAAGGAATTAAAAAGACAGACAGTGGTGAGAAGTGTCCCGGTGAAAGAAAGAGTAACTTTCTATGAAAATAAAGAATGAGTTTAAAAAAAAAAGAGTTTCACCCTAAGAAACTGAGATGAGGCATTAGTACTTTCTGGAAAAAATACCAGGGTTGCACATGAAGGAGTTAAATCAAAAGAGGCTTTAGACCAGAAGTGATATCTATCAATGCCTTGTGAAAGGCTAACAGGAGGAACATGTGAACATAAATGGCTAGCTCTTGAAGAAGACTTTGACATTACTAGCTTTTGTGAAACATGGTGGTATGGCAAAAATCAATGGGAAACTTTACTACCTTGCTATGAAACTGAAGTAAAGAGTTTCAGTTTAAGGGATGAAGGAATAGCACCTCAACCTCAAAGTCTTCCTAGAAAAAAAAGAGTGCAAAAGTCAACAACTCTGCAGCAAAGTTTAAAAACAGGCTTAAAACACTGCATACAGGAGTACAAATTTGCTCCAGAATTCCCAGCTCCAGTATTTTTTGCATTCAGATATGAAAGATCATTTTTAATGTCTTAATTATTTCTTATTCAAAAACTTGTTCATTTGAAAGCCTTTTGTAAGTGCAGCCTGTGGCTCCGCAGTTCTGCCTTCTGCGATCTGAAAGGCTTCTTTCCAAAAATCTGCTCTTGTAGAGATTAATATGATAGCAACTGGCAAATCTCGTGCTCACCTGACCATTCCCTTTGGAGGCAAACCAGGTGGCAAACTCAGTTATGTGCGAGGTTGGAACACAAGATCTAATAGTCATTGCTTAACTTAAAAATGCCTGGCTTGTGCCAGGGCTAAATTCAGGTGCAGAAGGAGAAAAAGGCCAGAGCTCATCTCTTCACACTGCTCCTGGTCAGGACAGGCTGCCCTGCTCTGCTGCTCCCTGACCACATTACAGGTGCTTCTGGTCCTGCCTCCCAAGGCTGGCTGCCACTCAGATCATGGTTAGAGCAGCAAATTAAATTGTGGAGGAAAGAGGGGAATAAGGACATGAAACGCAGTGTTCTCATGGTGGATTTGGGGGAAGCAGTCAAGTCAATATGTGAAAACCAGGTGTGAATGGTGGGAAAGGAAAAAAAAAGCAAATGGTGCCAATTAAAGTGATTGCTTCTTAATGATGTGTGTTATAACAAGTAACTTAATCTGTTAACATGGGAAGAAAGCTGTACTCTGATAAGCAGGAGACATGAGACAGCTTAAAGTCTGCAAGTAATGTTTTTCTTTTTTTCTCATGGAGTGTTCCAGAAAGATCATGATGCAAAAAAAAACCCCTCTTGACCAAATGATCAGCTGTTCGATTCTTAAAGTCTTCAGCATCTTATGTAAAATAACTGCAGCCAACCTTAAATTTGTAACAAAGGAGAAAACAGCAACTTTCCAGGGAATTTATTTAATCTATATATTCAAACTGACAGTACTCTGAATGTCAGTCTGTGCTTCTTGAGAAAGAAGAAAATTTCCATAGGGTTCATGTTGCTGGTCGATTCAGGATGCCTGTTATAATAGTGAAATATTGGTAGGAATGGATTGAGATATATTCATGACAGTAGGTGGACTAATGGAATTCAGTGACTTTATTTAAAATGTGCAGGAGTTTATTATAATACTGTAATAGAAATGTCATTTACCCTGACGGGAAGAGAGGGAAAAGCCCTGTCAATGAATAATAATGAAGTTATTTAAATGTCAGCTTTCTTGCAAATAGTTTGCCAAACAGAAATTATTCCACATGTTTCTAGTTTAGTTTTAATTTATTACTGGGAAAATCAGAACTTCGATCCCATAATTTTGGTACTTTTTTTATACTGTGCAATGAGCTAGTAATCATGAAATGTTTATCTTCTTGCATTGTCTTGCGCTTTACTGAAAAAATAGGGAGTTGGATTCTAAACAGCTACTGGTAAAATTTGGGATTTAATGATAGCAGTTACAACTAATATGGCGGGACAAATGTGAAGTTCAGAATTGAGTCTAAATGCTTTTATTTTCTGAATATTATTCTTCTACTGTCATCTGCATTTCGGTGACATCCACAGTGTAACACTCATACCCCGCTTCTCCCCCCGAACAGTTTGAGAAACCATTGCAACACACGTCTACACAAGACACAATAAAGTAGGGCTTCCTGTTCACTCATTTACATATAATTATTTCATTAGCTGTAGCTATTTAGAAAGCAGAGTTTAATTTTTGTGTTTTAAGCTCGACATGTCCTGGGTTTAGTCCTTTCTGATGATTTATCCAGGCATTTGCTTGCTCCTGTCATGGATGGACTAAAATTGATTTCTCTCTGCAGAACTTCAGAGGAGCAGCCTTCCACACAAAATGTGGAGATGTTGGTTGCTACATATCCTTTCCCCTTCAGATAACTGGGATTGAATTTGCTGATCCTACTCTGTCATTAGTGCCAACACCCTGCTGAGGTGCATCTGTCTTTCGCAGCACTTCCAGGTTAGGCTGGCTTCCTGGGCCATGCAATGGCTGATGTGTTTTCATGGGTTAGGAGTCTCATGCTGCTTTATAACACCCATTTAATAAGACAAACAAAGAGCTCGTTATCTAGGCTACTAATCAGTGCCGGCTTGTATACATATATATATTTATAATAGCAATAAGATGAATGCAGGTTGGTGATGCCTGCAGAGACTTCCCATGTATGCAGTGTTTCCTTTAATATAATTCTTTTTTTTCCCACTGCTCTGCGAATGTATATATTACCATTTCTTTGTGTTAAAACAGCCTATCTGCTGTTGTATATATAACATTTGCCTCCCTGTTAAAATTAAGGGCAATTGTAAAGTAGCACAAAATAAAAAACTGGTAATTGGGAAGGCAGAAGGACTGGCTATTGTCAGTTTAGAACATGATAATGAGAGCAAGATCTAATAGTAGCTCCTTCGATTGCTTGTGAATTTGTTCATCTGAAAAAAATGATGTTTTTCTAAGCCTTTAAATCTTTCGGTTTCTTTTATGGATGTTGACAGAAGCACACGCTTCCATCTGTATGGAGTGTTACCTGTAAATAAAGCTATGAATGCAAAACAATTGCCTAGAGATTTGAAGTAAGAAGTGGCTGGCAATTCTGAGATTGCCATTTGCAATAGGCTGTTGACATAAGTTTGCCTGTGTTGTGGCAGGGGTACTGGCTGCCTTTCTTGAACAATTTCAAAGCAAGCTTTATGTCTCAGATTTTCTTTGCTCCTATCCCCTTTTGAAAGATCCCATTTTGAATTCACTGTCACTGCTGTATACAAAGAAGCAGCATTATTTTGTTAATATATTTTTCCTAACTCAGCAGGTCAGATTTACTCCTTACAATCTTTGCACGTCCTTGTCAGCTCAAACTTCACAAAGGGTGGGGTTTGGGCAGAGAGCAGCAGAAACACTCGTTTCTGAGAAGACTGGGTGGTGAGGTGGGGCGAGGTAGCAAAGTGAAGCTGCAGTCCTTGGCCAGGCCGTGTTCAGCATCTTGCTGTGGATCCCCTCACCTGGAGGCTGGAGCATCTCTGAAATACTGGGTAACAGAAACAACCACGACAACCACTCCTTAGTCCACTGAGGAAACAGCTCAGTTAGTTTCTGTGTGCTCCTGAGAGAGATGACCTTATAAAGGGAAAGATCAGTCAGCAGATGAGAACTTGACGTTAATGTTCTAAACACCAAAGGTCATACATGCACACAGGAGGGCACGGGTTTATTGGAGGAAAGGAGAAATCTATGGACATAAATCATAGGCCAATTGTTATATGAGCGGGCTGATACGTGCAAAGGCTTCTATAAAGTTCCTAAATAGAAAGACTCAACTTTAATGCAGATTCACGTTTTAGTGCAATTCATCTTTCATGGATAAAACCCTAGGCTGCTGCTGCTTTCTTGTTTTATTCATGCACTGATTGCAAAATCTGAAGTCCCAGAAGCTGTGATATGAATGTAGGTATGGTACTTGATTCAGAAATGTATCATGCTCCATACTCCACCAAAAAAAAAAGAGTAAGCATTAAAGGTCTTAAATGCCTTTATGAATTTAACCACTGTTGCCCTGATAGGAGAGAACCAGCAAATAATGGGTGCCAGGATTTTGCTTTAGAATGTCTGGTTTCGGAGTGCTTAGCAAAAGGGAAAATTCATGTTACTGCTTGCAAGTGAAGTTCTATATGGGCCCATTTGTACATGTTACAGATGAGATACAGGAATTTGTTATGCTTTTGGATGTCTGTTACCCAGATACATGTCCCTTTCTGCAATTTATGGGTATCAATTGTACTGGTTTGGGCTGATAATCTAAATCCCTGGGATACTGAGACAGAATTCAGGCAAGTATGAGCTGCATAATGAACAAAACCTCTGCTGATGATTGATCCTGGTTCCAGTCACATGTTAAGGGTAACTCCTGCAGGAACACTGGACAGTCTCATTTCTTCACTTATTTTGTTCTTCCTCAAGACGTGTAGTCAGTGTTTTTATGGGCAACCCTCATTTCAGAAGTATTTTATTTTCTCTCCTGAATGGTGGCTTTTAAAGCAAAAAGAAAGCACGTGTGTCCATCCTCTCTGCTAGTCAGTGTCAGAGAAGGTACTTTGGAATACAGTGAGATGAGCCATCTTAACAAAATTAGTCTAAGTCATAGGATGAGTTGATAACCTTAGTCTCTTGCTTTCTGCTATTTGGCATTTCTGACAATCATTATCATCTTCTATATGCAAAATGTAGCATTTCTTATGGTACGTGTTTAAGATGCTTTGGGAAGATGCTGGTTTAATTTTTCCTAATCTAATTTAAATGCAAATTATAAACACTCACATGATGCTGTGTGTATATAATTAAGTATCATTATATACTACATGAATCATTGAAAAAGCTCTAGAGAGCCATTCCGCTATTTAAAGCATGACTTATATTGAAAAGCTGCCAAGTGACTTGTGGTTTTGTGATTAAGTGTTTGTACTTATAAGAATTTCTCTTGAATTGTAGGTCAACAGATTATGGGACAACATATGAGAAACTGAACGATAAAGTTGGTCTGAAGACTATTTTGAGCTACTTATATGTTTGCCCAACAAACAAACGTAAGGTAGGTGATGATGTGGTTGGCTCATTTCTGTCCTGGAGATCTCTTCCAGTTTTGTCAATATCTGTTACTATTTAAATGGCAGGAATCTCTCTGTCGCTCTTGCCTTGAAAAAACGTGTGGCTTTATCAAAATATAAACCAAATTGTGCCACCTATACCTCTTCCCAGTAATGCTTGAGGGAAAGATGGCTATTAAATGGATAGGCGTCACAGGTACCGTGCAGGTAATCGTTTGCTTACCTTCTGGATGGTGTTGATTTTGTTGTCTGAAAGGGAGCGAGACTCGTTAAAATGGCAGAAATGCATCTACAGTGACCAGATTGTCTGTAACATTATTTGTCTTTTAAGTGCTCCCAATAGTGAACTGAACAGGATTTGACAAATTCCTGCAGAGAAAATGCCTTCGAAGCCCAGAAGGTTTTAATCATTCAGACACCCTACTGACTAACGATTTACTATGAATTTATAATGCTGACATATTCATGAAAGGAATCTGGATGCCTTCTTTGAGATACATTTTTGACAAAACTTTTCGTTTTCTACTCCTTGTTTTTCAGTCCTTGGGCATAGTTTGAGTCACTGCAGGCAAAACTGAATTGCGTTGGCAGAAAATGTTAGTAAAGACTCACCTCTAAAGGAGGCTGGGTGTATTCGGGCAGCTGAGGTCACTGTAATGCTGTTCTCACTACACTGAGACAATTATGTGTTCTTTAAGACAGGCTGTGGAAAGGAAGATGGAGCTGTCCTAACCAGAGAGGACAATGCTTAGCAGTTTCAATTGCAATTAAAGGGCCTCAAATTAGTGGAGAGATGTCACCTCGTTGCAGCTGACCCTTAAGAAGATGTGAAGCTCTTCTCTAGGAGCTAAAGAATGAAATTACCAGATGACTTAAATGTCCTTCAGCAGGCTTGCTAAGCCAACTGAAGTGCAGGCTGGCTCTGAACAGCCTTCATCACCTCTGGCTGCATCCTGCACCCTCCCACTCCCTGCTTTTCTCTGCCACCCTTGTTTGTGTTGCCATCTGGTGAGCTGGATCCACGACTGACCTGCCTGAAGACTAATCCCTTTCCAGCTCAGAAAGTAAATAGATGAAAGTAAAAAGCTTTCAGGCAGAAGTGTGGAACTATCTTTTCTGGCAGAAGTCTGCTGTAAAGTTGGCCTGCAGTCAATATGGGACAGTGCCAGAGGAAAGCTGCAACACCTGGGATGAGAGACCCTATGTCATGAGAGGACCTAAGATTGAATTTTTCAAAGTTTATTTCAGCAGGAGCAGAGTTAAGCTTGCAGGGAGAACTTTTGGAGGCCCTGCTTATGCTGTTTCTATAGAATATCAGGCCATTCCATGAATAAACATTTAATTTTAGACACCCAAATAGTTCCCCGAGGCTAAGAGGGCACAAGGAAGAAAGTGTAGAGCTATCTTATGTTTCCGCACTAAGAATACTTCTACAGTGAAAGCAAAAATACCAAAAGTCGAGGTCTTTATTATGCTTGTTGGGGAATGAAAAGCTGAAGGAAACATGTTTATAAATTTTGTCACCAGGGAAAAATCTATGGATCCTGGGACCTCATTCCCTCTTCTCCCCTGAAATTCTGATAACACTTTCAGAAACTCTGGTCATTTTGAAAGTTGTATCTTGTTTCACTAATGTGGGCTGGGGGGACAGCTGCAGAAGTATTTTTAAAATGTAGAGCTCAACTACTCTAAACTCCATGAATTTTATAAAACTCACATTATTCATGTGAAGGGTTTATACACTGCTGCAGTTAGTGCTGGGCAAATGCTAACAGTGTGTTTTCCCTTAATATTAGTTACATGTGGTGATTTCTCTGACTGCACCCATAGCCTTCGATGTCCTTTGTTCCACGAGGCCTTCCTTAGCAGAGAGAAAAGGCTTCTTCAGTAGTGGAAAAGAAATGGTGCATTTTTCATCTTGAAGTTGTTGGATGAGAGACCTTGCTACAGCAGTGATCCATAAAGGGGGGTCAGCATGTACTTAACTTACTGAACTTGCCTTGTTTTAGAAAAAAAAAAATTCTTTTAGCACATATTTAACTTTCAGGAGTAGTTCCATTGAAACAGAAGGTAAATTTTGAACTTAGCTGACTCAGGAATGATTGCTTGTAATGAAAAAAAGCGAGCGTACCATTTATGTAAGTCTTGTCTCTTCTTTGCAAAGCAGAGCAGTTAGAACAGTGAACGGTAGAATGCATGTTATTGGATTTATTAAAATAATTGATAGATTTGTTCATGAATTTCTGATTATTTTCACATTCTGGAAAAGAACAAGCAACAGCATGTGTTGAATAAATTGTTTGTTGTAATTTATTTGCTCTTCTCCATCTAGAAAAAAAATGGGTCTATAAATACCCAGTATTTGCAGAGCTTCCCACAGCCCATGAATGCCAATTTATTTCTAAAAGCTTTTGACTTCCAATTCTTGTCTCTTTATTGAACAAAATTAAATCCTTTAACCAGACATTGCAGGCAATGTCATTTTGCAGAAGGGTGCTTGGAAACCAAAAATTAGAACAAAGTCAACCATTATTTACAATCTAAACTGACGACCTATTGCTGTTGCTTGGCATTTTTCTGAATTACAATATTTTCTGAAGGAAATGATAGAAAGTGGTTACTAACATAGTGATGTATAAGTCCTGGCAAAGAGAAGTGGAAACATTTTTTAGTATTCTTTCGCTTTACTGAGTTACTGTGCTACCTGGTCCTATGACTGATGACACAGATCAGGGGGTAAAAAATGTACCACATGGATCTTGCCAAAGACACAGAGCCCGTTTGAGTATTTGTCAACAAGTCTCCGGAAGAGATATGTGCAATGTGCAATAAATCCCTAGGCTTAGGTATGTCAACATTGGTTTATTTGTTAGGTTCATAGAGCCTTTTGTGATGAGAAAAAAAATTATTTGAATGCTTCTACATGAAGAAATACTGTTTTGGAATAATGCTGATGGGTTACAAACTAAACTAAAACAGAAATCCAAGTCGATACCTTGAAATTCCATTTTCACAGATGTGTGTCATTCATTTCCCTAGAAATTCATGTGCACTAAGCTTTACAGTGTTTCTCTATAAAAGCCTTTCAGATAGGTTATTTTTACTCATTGCATGGAAAATCATAGGCATACACACATAAAAAGTGAATGGGTCGTGGTGGGGACTCTAGAATTTGTTTAACTGGAGGTTTTCTTTGACTCAGAAAGTGCTGCTGGCTAATTTAGATGCTGTATCCATGAAGGAAGCACACTGTGTTCTCTGCAAAGAGCCAGTTTGTGCAGCCCATTCGTTCCTTGTACTTTCGAGCCCCTTGTATCTGTGTATCTTCAGTTAATTAATAAATGCTGGGTGATAGTATCTGCCAGTGACTTTTATGCTATTAATAGGACTGGTGCATCAGATATTTCCTGTGGGTTTGAATTTTTGTGGTAGTGTTTGTTTGTTTGTTTGTTTAATTTTTTCTCTCCCTTTCCGCAGGCCTGCCTTGATTTTTTTCGCTTTATTCCTCCAACTGTTCAGATTTTAATTGCGGTGTGGAACAGTGTTGCCTTTTTTTTTCTCTCTTTAAAGAGGAATGGATTACAGATGCCTTCCTCTTCCTTGATATTCACTGCTTGTGTTTATCACCTTTATCAGTGTGTTAAGCATTGTCCTGTTGAGTGTGTTGCACCAAGATAGCAGATATTTATTGTAAATATAATTGCATGGGTTTCAATGCTGGCTAGATCCCCAACTACTTCAAATTTATTTCTATTAATGAGTTTTAAATGAAAGGAAATTAAAGGAATGGCAGCCTAGCCTTCTGTTCTTTCTAGCATTGGCTGGTGGTGCTGCACAGAATAATTGGCAGAAGTTTCTATTAGTCAAGACAGTAGAAAATTTACCCTTATTAGCTGAAATGGGAATGATTGATTGCTACTTTCTATCCTGTGGTATTAGGTGAGTTTATTTGCTTTAGGGAAGTTCTGTTTCTGAAATGTAAACGGCCCTCTTGTATAAAGGGTAAGACCTAGAGCTGTGTGCTTTCCACTTGCCTTTGTACCCGCTCTTCTGAGAGTTGGGGAGAATGTCCATGGAGATGAGCAGTTCCACCTGGCATTGCTGTTTCTCAAGGGTCTGCTTACCCACAGTTGCTAAAATCAGATTTGGAACACTTCAAAGAGTCCTCTTTCTGACTTGCCTCACCATGGAAGCTTTCAGAACTCTGATGTGATGGCAGGTCTTGATTTTTTCAGTCAAGGAAAAACAGTTATTTCCAGCAGTGTCCTCCTCGTAGCCTCTGTAAATCTTAGTGTGAAGGCTGTCAGTTTATATTGGAGAGGTTAGAACTCAGCAGAGCTGTGAGCACACCTCACCGTAGACTGAGTCAATCCCGTGGCGGTCAAGGGATGGCATCCTTAGCAAATTAGGCACAGTGGGAAACCAGCCTCTGTCAGTCATGCCAATAGCACATTTTCTGATTGCAGTCCACTCTTGCTGAGATAAAATCAATTATTTTATTACTCTCCTCTTTTCCTTTGGAAGGAAAGGTCCTTGTTAGCTGCAGGTTGTGAGTGCAGCCTTCAAAGAGACAGTCATAAGAGATCAAAAAGGCATATGTGAATGGTTGGAATTGTTTGGGGTTTTGTGGTTGGTGATTTTTTGGGGTTGGGTTTTTTTGTTTTTCTTTGTTTTTTTTTTTTTTTTTTTAATGTTGTAGTGGACAGGAGATTTCAAGGAGATGTTTACTGGGATTGTTATTGTACTTTTTAAAAGAGGGGAACCACCTTGTACTGCAGCATTTTGGAAAGATCAAAACATAAGTTTGGTCAAATGAAAACTTCTGTTTGATGAAGCACTATATAGCATAGGATGGTGCCTGAAATGCTACGACCACAAGTAATGATTCTTTATAGCCTCATAATTTGCTTCAGAGAGAGTATTTCTTTGTTTTTTTGTTGAGAGACTGTGGTGTGGGATTCATCTCCTGTTTTCGCTTACCTGATAGGCAGTTTGGGTTAGATAGTACTACACATGCCTTTAATCCAATGATCTTCCAGTGGGAGAACCTAGGGATTCTTCTTCGCTTCTATTTTGTCTCTAAATACGGTGGCCTAAATCTGTTTCATTCAGCAGTTTGAGCTAAAGATTCCACCTCACCAGAAAAGGGTTGAAATGCTGAACCTACAAGAGTTTATCTTGGGCTGCAGGGGCTGTTCAATGGCTAAGACTCTACACATGCAAACAGGTCACTGCCCATGGGAAGAGGGATGTCTCACACTAAGGATTAAGAAGTCTTTAATTTTCTGCAGTTCAGCAATAATGATGGATTAAGTCAACTGCTTTACAAGCCTCTGGTGGTGGTAACTAGAAAATCTGATAATCTTGGGATGTCCTGGGGTTAATGCAGTTATAGTTTTCACTTCTGCTTGTAATACCTTTAGATTCAAGAGTAGTTCAAGCTGCGAACCAGATAAACAAGTATAGACTTGATTTCTGTTTCAGAAGACTGTCTTTTCTGCCTCCCATCTCACATGAAAACAAGGATAATTTTTTACTAGTTTAGGAAGGTGGATTGTTCCTCACATCTGTGGGATATGATCTGGCAGTTGGGTAGTTTCTCTGAAGTCAATGAAGATGTGTCAAGTGGCTGATGCTGTCTTTAGTACCGAGTTCGTGGGGAAACCAATAATTAACGATCATTTGGTCCATGTTAACAAACTGAAGGCAGAGCCTCATCTTTCCAAGTGAATATTTTTACTTTTGAAGTGTCTGGCAGCATTTGTTACCAAACTTTCTGATTCATGGCTGCACTACATGACAGCTCTCACAATAGCCATTACACACAAAGCCCTTTCCATCACTCTACATCCCTATCTCTTCTTGGATATGAAGTGAAATCAAAGCCCATTTATTCCACTTCTGCTCTTGTAAGCCTATCAAAAATAGTGGCAGTTTTGACATTTCCTCACTCAAAGAAGCACTACAGTCTGCCTTTGTATCTCACAGAAGTCTCCAAGGGCACACAGGGTGTTGAAACTAATGATAGGTATAAGGCATGGAATTCAACTTCAGAGTTTCAAAAGTATTCTTTCCATTCTGAGTCTGTTCCCTGTCTTCTGCAAACTGGACAATTAAAATTTATGCAAGATAATCTCTTGTTGAATGTCCTTCAATTCTTTTATCCCTTTTTAATTCCTCCCTGATTTACCAAATACTCTGGAACAGATGATATCCCTTTTGGCAAGGAAGGATATCTGCCAGCAGCTTAGAGAGCACAGGAGCAATATGTTGTTAGTTGCAGACCATATACAGGCAGCTGGGATTGATGGTAGTGCAAGAACAGACCTGTCTTATTTTCAAACTTGTAGCTCCATCCATTTCCATAAGTAAGACAGGCTGTTTAAACCAGGAAGAAAGCCAGTTGCCATAATATTGATTTTTTTTTTCCTATGAAAAACTGGTCCCAAGCGGTTGAAAATCAGTTTGTTCAGTGTCCCACAAAGTTGGGCTAAAAAGATGTACAGCGGGGTTGTTTTCAGTTACCTTCTGGATTTTGAGGTATTAAAGATTCATAACTAAATCTCTCTTTTATCTCCTTTCCCTGTTGTGTTGTGGTAGGAACATACTTTTTTGGTCATGAAATGTGTCTTCATACTATTCATCTTCAAAAGTTCACCTTCAAGGGAGAAAGAACGTGATACTGTGACACAACCATACAACGGCTGTTTCGTGGCACGTTGGAAGTGATAATGCAAAAAATAACAAACGTTGTTTGAATATTGACCACTGAACCCTCCCTTGCTAGGCCTGCAGCAAAGTGCTGTCTGTTAATTAGCAGATAGTGTAATCTGTAGGGCATGTTTGCCAGCAGATTGCAACTGCTCACTCCTTCTGCAGTCTAGATATGTTGCTATGAACAAATGAATGATGAAATGACAGGATACTCGAGGGTTTTGCCTTCTGTCTGGCTGTACTTGGTGTACAGGGAGAAGAGGGTGAAGAAAATAAACAGGAAAAATGCTCTTGATTATTAAACTTCTGATTGATAAGTGCTAGTAAATGCAGCGAGAGGGGAGTGATGGCAAAGATTAATGGATGTAATTAGAAAGCCATCTACTGCTAAGAAAATGTGGAATTTGACTTGTATGCAAATAGCATGGGAATTAGAGACCAACAAGTGATGACTCATATATTATATTGAGAGTAAGAGGTCCTTGAGGAAGCAGCCAAGCTTTGTGGAGAAAATGGGAGTAATTAAGTGTCTGGTTTGAAAAAGATCTTGCAAAAACCATAAATGACCTTTTCCTTTTGGTGCTACTAAGTGAAAGGCTTAGGTTTCTTGTTGCAGGGACAAAGAGAGATTTTCCAGATCCAGAATAATAATAATTTAAGAAAAAAAAAAAAGTAAAATTTAACAAAAAACAGAGAATTCAAGGGTCAAAACTTACTGAAAATAAGGCACTGTAATCTGTACATTTTCTATTGTGTCTTTTGATTCCCATCTCTCCACCTCCTTCTCAACAGTAGTCAAAAAAGGAATTAAAACATTTAGGAAGGGCATATAACTTGGGGAGCAAGGAAAATACAGTGCTTGCCAC
>VZTA01008415.1:56628-76916 GCA_013398855.1 Mohoua ochrocephala | reverse complement strand
AGGCTTTGCAACCCTGAAACTTCTCACAACAGACCTAAATTCCCTCTTGTGCTGTGATACCAAACCCAAGGAGGACCTTGCTTGGGAAGACATCCCTGTTCTTACAGCCACCACAGTGGTACCAGGGGAGGTTTAGATTGGATAGTAGGAAAAATTTCTTCATCAGAATGGTTGTCCAGCCTGGCACAACTGCCCAGGGTAGGGGTGGAGTCCCCATCCCTGGAGGAACCTAAAAGCCCTGTAGATGTGGCACTTGGGGACGTGGGTCAGTGCTGGCCTTGCCAGTGGTGGGGGATGGTTGATTTCAGTGACCTTAGAGGGATTTTCCAACGTAAATGATTCCATGGGAATCATTTATCTGTTATGGGAAGTCTGTGTCTCTGGCCAGACTCCAAGGATGAAAACCAGCACCTCAAAGCTGCTTGGCTGCTCAGGCCATACCAAACCCTCCCTGGGTGCTGCAGGTGGAGAGGGGCAGCAACAGAGAAGGACTCCACCCGCTGCTCCACTCTGCTTTTCTGCTGGATTTGTTCAGTTTCAGGTCTTCTCAGCATTTTTCCTAGAATAACACAATCCCAGAATGTTTTGGGTTGGGAAGGACCTTAAAGCTCACCTCATTCCATCCCTGCCATGGGCAGGGACACCTTCCACTATCCCAGGGTGCTCCAAGCTCTGTCCAGCCTGGCCTTGGACACTGCCAGGGATCCAGGGGCAGCCACAGCTTCTCTGGGCACCCTGTGCCAGGGCCTCTCCACCCTCACAGGGAAACAGTTCTTCCTAACATCTCATCTAAATCTGCTCTCCTTCAGTTTAAAGCCATTTTTCAGTTTAAAGCCCAAGCTGCCCTACATTAACATCAGGATTTTCCTTTCATAGTTCTAAAAAGCCGTGATTTTGTGGAATTTCTTTGACAGAAGGTGGCCACAAAATTCACGTCCCTGAAGTACCCTAGAGATATCCTGCACAGCACCACACCCTTCCTCCATCCCAGCTCTCCCTTCTATCAACCCACTGCAACAAAATGATTCAACCAAATAACAAATGTTGGAGACACCGGCCCCTGCAGGCTCACAACAGCAGCCAGAAAAAAAGCTCGGCTAATTATTATCTTCCTTTCTTCACACAGGCTTTCTGTGAGGCTCCAGGAATTAAAGATGCTGCTGGGGAACAAGATAGATAGGAATTAGTCTGAGTTGGGAAATTACCACCCAGAGGTTCTTTGACTTTTTTGTGCTGCTATGTAAATGCCCTTTGCTCTGCTAAAACTCTTCTAACTGAATGCACTACTGTGACAACACATATTAATCGCCGAGTTTAAAAAGACACACTTTAAAACTGTTTCCAGCCAGCTCTGATCCCAGCCTGTATTTCTCATGGTAGTCTTGAAACCAAATTCCTGGATGTAGACACTCTCCTGACCCTTTTTCCTCAGCTCTCCCAGCAAACCTTTGCCATTCACGTCGAGCCTCAACAGGGCATACGAGACAAGAGGGGAAATCACTCACCTGATCATTCATCTAAGCCAGATGTTCCCCTTCCCAGGAGAACCCCCCCGTAACCCCAACACAACCTCCACACCGTGTGAGGCAGCCTGCAGTGGTTCTCCTTCACTCCCAGCGTGGTGAAAAGGGTCTGTGTGTGTGTGTAACCCTCCGATGGCCGAGGCACCGGCTAAGCCTCGGCTGAACTGGTGCTCCTCACTGGGGTGTTATCCCAAGCCTGTGCCTCCACTTCCATGAAAAATGAGTTTGAGCAGGTGGGAAAGAAAGCTTTGAGCACGAGCAGATGCCTGTGTGAAGTCCTGGCCTTGCTCTCTGACCCCACAGCAGGTCCTGCACACCTCTCCTCTGGGGAGACCTGCCGTGCCCCAGCCTGGCTGACGGACCCTGGGTGCCCAAGGCTGGTGGGTGCCCTGTTCAGTGCTGGGACCTGCTGGGCTACACAGCTCTGCTGGGCTACACAGCTCTGCTGGGCTACACAGCTCTGCTGGGAATGTTCTGCCCGAGAGGTCCTAGAATTGTCCTCTCACAGCCTTGTTATGTGGTGACCCTTTGCTGAGCGTGGCCAACGTGTTCAAAGCCCGGTTTCCATTCGTCCTAATCTAGAACCCGAAGTTTACAACACAGCAGTTCCATATTTTTCCACAGTTTTTGCTGCCTTGCCGTTTCATTGACTTTGTGCTTAGGTTTGGTCCAACACCATCAATTACAACATGAACCATCCAGACCCAAGATCAACCCTTGAACAAGTCCATGAGTAACCTCCTTTCCACCCTGATGCTTCCCTTGATATCCACGACTCATTATTTCTCTCCTAAGCACTTTCTCATCTATCACACTCTCTCACTTCTAAACCCATTTTGCCCATAATTAGAACCACTGTTTGGATAATTTCAGTTTAGCAATACCTTGGTCAGGGTACCAGCTCAGCCCATCCCTTCCTAGGGATTATTGCAAATGCCTGACTAGCAGCAACCTGCCTCTCAGGAAAATAAGCAATGTATTTTAAATGCTTGACTCCAAGTGATTTAATACTCTTCTTCTACTTCCAATTTTGATTTTTTTTCAGTAAATCAGATGTTCCAGGGAGAATGACCAATTTCTTTTTTTTGCTCTACAATTTCCTGCAGAATGTAACATACTTTTAAGCACAGCGAGTATTTCTCATCTCTCTCGGCCACTTCTTTTGTACCATACTGTATTATTTATGTCATCTTATGTTCTTTTATAGTGAACATGATCTTTTATGGCTAGTTTCAAGCTGTAATTTTCCCTCTGGATATTTACTCTAGGCTTTCAAAACGTGCACGTCTGAATCTAAGAGCACTGTGAGGCTCTGGGCAGGAGGTGGGCGGGCAGCTGGAATTATCATCGTGCTGGGGTCAACTCCTAACACAGAGGATATAATTTTAAATCGTATGAGGGGGAATTAAATGGGAATGGGTGAGGAGTGGGGTAGGTCTCGAGAAGCCTGCCAAGCTGGCTGTTCACGTGGAGGCTACTGCAGTGTCTAAGACATGCAGGCAGCAGAGGAGAAGTGCTGGATGGCTGAAAGACTCTTTTGTGGTGTTTTTGCTGTAACTTTCGGCAAGGCTGCCCTTGCTTCACACCCTGCCTCAAGCTCTGCGGCAAAACAATCTGCTGTGGAGGATCCAGATGGTTGAGAGGGATTGAAACCCCTCAAAATCTTGGGTTTCTGCTAATAGATGGAGAAGTGGGAAACAATTGGTCTATCTGTACCCCTGTATGATCTGCATTCCTACAGCCTCCACACAGGCTGCTGCTTCATTGAATCATCCTCATTCATTGAATCCCAAAATGGTTTGGGCTGAAAGGGACTGTAGGCTCATCCAGTGCCACCCCCTGCCACAGGCAGGGACACCTTTCACTAGCCCAGGCTGCTCCAAGCCCCATCCAGCCTGGCCTTGGACACTGCCAGGGATCCAGGGGCAGCCACAGCTTCTCTGGGCACCCTGTGCCAGGGCCTCCCCACCCTCACAGGGAACAATTCCTTCCCAATATCCCATCTAACCCTGCCCTCTGCCAGCTTGAAGCCATTCTCCTTATCCTGTCACTACATCCCCTTGTCCAAAGCCCCTCTCCAGGAAGGTTTAAGCAATACCATTTCCTTCAGGTAGGAAGAACTGCCGTCGCAGGTGTTTCTGCTGACAGGGTTTTCCCCCCTCCTTTTGTTTAGGAGAAGCAGGAGAGGCGTGTAAGGGGAGTTCTGCAAAGCTCCAGCATTCCCAGAGGAGGAAGACTCCGGCTTGGCAGTCTCCAAGCGCCCTCTGGTGCAGACACAACCGGCAGCTCCAGCCAGCTCTGCCGGCGGATTTATCCAGCGAACATCCACGCCGGATGTTGAAGGGGGTAGTTGGGGTTATGGAAAGGGGGGTGACAGCCACCCTGCCCCGTGAAGGCAGTGCTCTCCAGGAGAGAGAACCTTTTCATCTCTGCTCCCTGTGACAGGGACAGGACCCACGGAACGGCTGGAGCTGTGTCAGGGGAGGGTTGGGATGGGTATCAGGGAAAGGTTCTTCCCCCAGAGGGTGCTGGGCACTGCCCAGGCTCCCCAGGGAATGGGCACGGCCCCGAGGCTGCCAGAGCTCCAGGAGCGTTTGGACACCGCTCCCAGGGATGCACAGGGTGGGATTGTTGGGGTGTCTGTGCAGGGCCAAGGGTTGGACTGGATGGTCCCTGTGGGTCCCTTCCAGCTCAGGATATTCTGTGAGTCTATGGTTCTATGTTGGCTGGACATTGGCACAGGGCTCACAAGGCTTTGCTTCAGAATTTACTCAAATTTTTAGTGGTAAATGGGATTGGGCTGGTGGAATTGAGAGGATCAGCTGGTACCTGGATTAGAGCAGAGAAAGGAATAGATGGCTCTTCACAGACCATCCAGACACCCCAGCAGAAGATGGGAAGCTCAGAAAGAAAGAGGAGTTTCCAGATAGCATGGAAAGAGAAATTTGAGGGTAACTAAGGGTATGAAATGTGGGTCAAGAGGGCAGTGAACAACAGTAAGAAATTTGCTGAGATTACTAGAGCAGTGAGAAAGAGGGGAAAAAAAGCAATGAAAAAGATGAGCAGAGCCATTCTAGTTTGGCATTGAGAGCGTGATGAGATACAGACGAGATACATGAGAAACCTGTAGCCAGGTGAGGGTGGAAAGAATGACTAACGAGGCATCAGGCAATGAATTCTGTCTGTCAGGTGCTGCAAACACAACACCCAGCATGGAGCTGAGCAGGAGTCAGAGCATCATTAATTCAGTCAGGTCTGCTGCAGGCGGGGATCCGGGGTCTCAGTGGGAGCATCTGAGAAATGAGGGAACGAAATGGAAAAGCCATCAGCTCCCTGGATACTATGAAATATGAGGTGCTGTTTTTAGCAGCATGAAATATCCTGAGTGGGAAGGGATTCACAGGGATCAATCATCCAGTCCAACTCCTGGCTCAGGACACCCCAACAATCCCACCCTGTGCATCCCTGGGAGTGGTGTCCAAACGCAGCAGCCTCGGGGCCGTGCCCATTCCCTGGGGAGCCTGGGCAGTGCCCAGCACCCTCTGGGGGAAGAACCTTTCCCTGATCTCCAGCCTTCCCTCGGGTCCTGTCCCTGGAGTACTAGAGGAGGTTAACAAGTCGCCCATTTACATAGAACAAGGCTTGCAGGCTAGTTGATAGCATTTAGATTCCTGAAAACTACTTGGACAAGCTATCAAACATCTAATTCCTAGAGATCTGCAATACTAGTAGGACGATTAATAAATTCATATGGATTCTTTATTAGGGAAAAAAATGTTTTAAATTAAACAAAAAATGTTTTAAATTAAACAAAAAAGCTTTTCCTGAGAGAAAAGAGGAAGATTAAGATGGCTTAGCTTTAGCAATATTACTGATATCTCACTCTTGTGTCCCAGCAGGAGAACCTGTGGAAAACTGTGCCTAGCTCAAGCATGGGTTAAAAGAGCCCACATCTTTCTTCCAGTGATTTCTGAGAAACAGAAGTGTTTTGTATAGATGCTGAGGGCCACTTTGTAGGGGGTGGGATTGTGCTTAGGATGGGGAAGCAACACCCCTTTACCTGGCACGCCCAAGAAGCAGAGACGGATGCTGAGCCAGAGATCCCTGCACTGCCACGGAGCACACACAGCCACGGAGGCCTGGGAGACTCCCAGAGGAGGAGCTGCTGCCCAAACAGCCCCCCATGCTCAGTGTGGGCTCGGGGAGGGCTGTGGGAGCTCTCTTGGCCACAGCTGGCAATCACAGCTCCTCCTCATGGACCTGACGAGGCTCTCCTGCCTCTCCACCGGCGTTTCTTCGCATAAAACGTTCTGTGTGCGCTGCAAACAGTCGGGCTGCATCCAGGAGAGGTGGGTGATGGTGCCAGCAGTGCCTCAAGGAGACACAGTTTGCATAAGCAAAGGCTCCCTTACGTAAGCAGGCGCCGAGTCTCGCTGTCAAAACCAGGCCAAAACAGCGCTTTGCTTTTCTGTCATCCTTGACTCGGCGGGGAAGCGTCAATGCAAACATCCCTCCACAGAGAGGAAAAGCTTGGAACAATAATCTACTGCAAAATGATACTCTCCAGATTTGAAAACACCTTCTGTTGGTCAGGGGCGTTCAGTAAAACGTATCAAGCTGCGCTTGGCAAATAAAACCTTAAAAAAACCCTCTAAAAGACAACAGTATGGAGCCTGCAAAATCTTCTGGGCTGAAATAAGTGCTGGATTGGCAGCAGTGTCATGGCTCACGCTTCCGTGGATGTCTCACAAACACTTGAAGCAGAGTTATGCCTGAACACTTTGGGCACAGCACCAGGATGCTATGGATTCGGGAATGTTAATGCACTACTGCTCTGAACTGATACACTTCTACAGGAAATCTCTTCCCATCTTTATTCAGTGCCTGGAAGACCAGAGGCTTCAGTCTGTGTGTTGTTGACTTGACAGAGAAATACTTCAGTGGAATGTAAAGGAACAGCACAGCTGGCTCCGAGCTTATTTAATGTCCCCGTGTTTACACTGTAATACCTATGGGACAAACAGTGCTGTGATATTATTTGTTCTTCTGTGGGTTTTTTTCCTTGGAAATAAAGAACCACCGCAATCTAAGGAGGCTGGAAAAAGGCCCATATAATCATTTCTCAGTGGGACACGAGAAGAAATAGAAATCAAAGCCTTCGGACACAGTTTCTCCAACTTGACTCGTGAAGCCTGGGTCAGCAGTTTTCAGCGTATAGAAAAGGAAATTCAAGTTATGCTCCTCTTTCTGCGCACAGAAATGATAAAATGAAGGGTAAAGCCAAGCATCAGTCATGCAGCAAACCGCAAACTGGCAGTATTTCCCAGAAACTAAAGCAAATGCAAAGGAATTTGCTTTTGGGGTTAAGCATGCGTTGCTTAAATAACAAATCTGCCACATGCTACATCTGTCACAGCCTCCTTCACACAAACCACCACCTCTTCTCCTGGGAGGCTGAAGTACTTCCCAGCTTGTAACAAGGACAATTTACCTGGTGGCAGGCAGCCTAGCCAGGTGTAACACTTGCTTTATGGAATAAGCTGTGGATCCCATGAAATATCAATGTCAAGGTCACACACAGCATGGCAGGAGTCAGCACACGGGGACCCCTGCAAGGCAGGACAGCGTCGGACCAAAGTAAAATGATGGTTTCCTCCACGAGGGGAGCAACGCTGAGGAGGGCAAAGAAAAACTCTCTTTTTCTCCATGACTGAAGCCCACAGGCGCCGAGTCTCCCCTGGCTGTATGGGATAAAGGTGTCCTGCAGAGCTCCGGGTGACAGTGACACACCTCCTCCAAGGGTGTGTGGGACACCCTGCGGGATCGTTCTGCCTCCCAGCACATTTGGCCAAACTAGCATCAAGCTCCACAGCCATAGAAACACCCACTCTAGTCCCAGGGACAGCAAAGCTTAAATGGTCTTTCATTTCCAGCTTGGTTTCTTGGATTCTCTCCCATTCTTCTACCCATGCAAAAAAAGAGCTCTTGTGCTTCACCTTCTGAATGTGTGATCCTTGGCCACACAGCTGTCACACGGACAATCCTGTGCTCAAGAAGCAGCTCTGGGATGTTATTTGATTGCCAAGGAACTCTTAAGTTTAACCTGGAGAAGACCTCCACACAAAAGACGTGGAAAATTCCTGCAGAAGAAACTAAAAGTCAGGTTTTTTTCCTCTTAACTCCAAGCTGAAGCACGTCCTGGGCAATCGCTTTCAATATGCAGAAGCTATGTCCAAAGATATAATAAAATAAATCCTAGGAACGACAATGGTTTTAGAAACCTAGTTGGTGCCTGAAGCAGATAACTACTGTGCACTTACAGCAAAGATGGTGACATACTTTGGTGTTTTAGGTGCCTCTGGTGCTGCTATAATCAGTTTTCCTCTGCAGGGAAAAAATTAAAATAAGGTATTTCTGTGGAAAAGCCTTTTCTGCAAAAGCAGAGGAAAAAAAGCAGTGTTCAGAAATGTAACCTGGGGGGCAGCATGAGTGCTTCTGACAGGGCTAAGACAAAGACACTCCGTAAACTACAAAACCCTTCAGTCCTGCCAGAAGCCCTTCAGACTTACCTGTAACCAGTATTTACAGTATGGGTAAGGATGTGTTTATTCTGTTACATACCTGACCAGACAGAGAGGAAACACAGGCTTTGCAAACACTTTCCCAAGTGTATTTATTAGCCAGGAGGACTGACCTGTCGCAAAGCATGACCTACTTCATACCTCAAATGGCATTTCACCACAGTGCAGCTGCACGAGCCTCTGCTCCACCTGAACACATCCTTGCTATGCAGAGGCAGACTTCAGCACACCACTTATTCATGCACATCAGTTCCTGCATTTGTTTGGGTTTGAGCACAGGCGTCCAAGAAACGTTTTGTTTTCTCTGTCCGAATCATTTGAAAAGTTTCTTTCTTTTCTTCCTCCACTGTTTATTGTCTACATCTTCGGTGTCATCGGGAGGATCTGGCATTACAAAGCCATCAGTCATTTTATAGTAGACTATTGTGGAGTCTGTCTCAACTATGGCCAAGGTAACTGACAGCGGGGTGTCGGGATCCTCTGGAGGGAGAGAGGCTTTCTTCAGTATTTCCCTTAACCTAGGAGAAGAAAAAAAATCACTTAGAAAGGAGTCCACAACCACCTACGATGGCACAAAGGTAGAATGGCACCACTGCTATTTTTATTCAGCCTGTTTTCACTCTGCAAACTTGTCTTCACTAAAGTGAGCATCATATCTGTTCTAATAAAAATCCAAAGTCACGTAATCAAGCAACAAAAGAAAATAACAGAATCAGTTATACACATCTCTGCTGGAAATGGCTCAACACATGCTTTGCTTAGGTGTACTCGTGTGCACGTGCCTCAGCCATCCCTCACCCCCCACAATCCTAGCACGGCAATCTCTACTGGCCCTGTTTTCAGTAGACTTAAATAAGAAATCTAATTAAATAACACCTGGTGTTCAATTGGAGAACTGAATAATTAAGACTTGTTCCATCTGCAGAGGTAAGTCTTCCAGTCCCTGTGCCGCAGGTCTCTGCCAGACTGCGGAAGGCCCAGGAGCCCAAGCCAGGTTTCTCTACCTCCCTGTCTAGACTAGAAGCCACAAAACTAATGTTCTTCTTCAGGACTGTCAGCACAAATAATGTCTTCCTTAAAAGTTCAAGACAAAGTTATGCAATTTTTCCTGTTTAGCTTATTTTAAGGGTAATATGCCAGTTACTTTTCGGTTCAGAGCTCAGGACAACACTGATCCCTGGAGTCCCTTGATTCCTGGTCCAACTGGGGAGCAAGTCCTGAAGGAGTGCGGTGCCCAGGGACAGAACAGTAACACTTCCCACAGAACATTCCCACGGGGATCTTCCTCCTCCCCCCACAGGTCAGGTGCAAGAGGGCTCCTCTGAGCCTTTGCTGGGATAAGTTACATTCCAGGGGGAGTTCAGCTGCGCACCAGGATAAACCAGTCCTGACTTCGTGCACCCTCATGAAGGTGCACAGGCAGCTCTGAGGCCAGGCACTGCAGCTGAAAACAGAGCCCTCTCTAAAGGCAGCAGCTTTCAGACTTCAATCATCATCTTCCCTCAGAACCCCTTTGATCCTCTAATAAAAGCCAAATGGAACGCAGTAGAGAATGAGCAGCAGCCTGGAAAGCCTAGCTGCTAAGTCCCATGACCTTCTTAAGGATCCATCTGTGTTCTGAGCTGTGCATAATCCAGCCTGGTAAATTCAGGAGGGCCTTTCCTCCTGCCTGCACCGCTGGCCCAGACACACAGCAAGGCAACACAACACAGTCACATCAAACAACACAGGTACCACAGCTGGGAAAAGCCCCATCCTGGCTCTTCCACATCAGCACATTTCCTAACAACACAACAAATAAGGTGAGAGAGACTCTGCTGGCTACTGACAGAGGAGAGGCACTGCAAAAGACTCCTTCAGACAATGGGACATCACTGCCACCTCAGCAGGCTGTCTGCAGGTTCACCTGGCAGGTAACTTACTCTGTGCTCGGCACTGCCGGCTCCTGTCACTTCCAGCCCCTCTGCAGCACCACAATGTCCTGCCAAAGCCCTGGCAAGGGACAAGAGCTTGGGAAAAGATTACAGATGTCCTTCCTGACACATGCAGAGAGCAAGAATCCAATTGTCACGTGCAGAATCACGAAATTATTTGGGTTAGAGGGGATCTTAAAGCTCATCCAGTTCCATCCACGGGCAGGAACATTTCCACTGTCCCAGGCTGCTCCAAGCCCTGTCCAAGCTGGCCTTGGACACTTCCAGGGATGGGGCCACCGCAGCTTCTCTGGGCAGCCTGTGCCAGGGCCTCCCCACCCTCAGCAGCCAAGTGTCTGGAGAAAGCTCTAAGTCGGTGAGGCTAGACTGCTGGCAGAGACCCCTTGAGGAAAGAATCCATGAAGCAGTGGACATTAATCTCTCTTTCTCCTGGGAATGCGATATAGAATTAATGATAAAACACCAAATTAAAGGGCACAGCTACCCAGAAGAGATATTTTGGGAGCCAAAGAAACAAACTTGTGTTGTCCACACTCAACTTTGTGTTGAGTGTGGACAATGCTGTATCTGGGAGCAGAATCAGGCAGAAGCCTGGATTCACCTATCAGCCAGGGCAGAAGCTCCTACCTATTTTCTTCAATATCTGTCACTGGTTTTCCTCATAGTCTGTTAGGGGCAGGGATGGACCAGTGAGACCTTAGATTTTCATTTTTGATACTCACGATTTCTTCTTATTCTGCCAAGCACAGACACCAGAAACTTTATTTCCCCCCATTTAGCAACTAGGACTTCGAAGATGCCCTATGATCCCAAAAGCAGCCGGGTCCTGACAACGGATTAATGCTATTTCTTCACATTTCTTCTTCCTTTTCAGGAGACAAGAGTTTCGGGATTTATGTAAGGAGCACAAAGACACACCATTGCATCAGGATGATCTGCTAACTCTGCTGTCCACAGATGAAGAATGACAACTGCAAAGGCACCCTTTTCCTCTTCCCCCTTCCCTCCACACAGGCAGCCCCAACAACACAAGGGCTCTCATTCATGCATACCACAGTAGCCACAGCGCACTGCAGCACACATGCAAAGTGGTGAGAGGCTATCTTTTAGAGGGATAAGCTTTGGAATTCAGGAAGTCTGTGTCAGATGCCAATCCCTTGCCCTCCTCCCCTGAAGGCATCCCCAGCAGCCTGTGTGTCCAGCCTGCTCACAACGTTCCTCTGCACCAGCAGACATTGCAAAGCAGCCACGGAACCTCTGATTTCACTGCACTCGCTGCCTGCCACGAGCAGGAAGATGAAATACTGCAGGAAAGGTATAGCTTTTGTAATCCTTTTAATGCATCTAACACTGTCTAGTGTTGTTGGCTTTCTGAAATTCAAAGAAAGCATGTTTGACATCCTAAACAAGGCAAGAAGCCTGTATTTCGAGGGAAGCAGCCCTTAAGCCTGCCCATCTCACACAACAGCTGCAGTCAGTGATGGAAATGAAGTCCTAGGCAAGAAGCCCATGTGGTAACACTCCCCCAACAGAGCCAGCTAATTTAAATTACCCAATTAATGGCTACCAACAAGCTCCTTAATGACCAGTACAATCTGCTACACCATACAGGTGATGACAACTATAAAAGATGAATTTGCTTTAAAAAAAAGTGGATTTAATGTTTCTGAAAGTGTCAAACACCAGTGGAACAGAGGAATTCAGTGCATCCAGTAGTCTGGCAGATGCCAACAGCCTTGACCACCTTCATTCCCTCACACCCTGAGAAGCCTTTCCCCCTGGGTCACAGCTGTGCCAGGACACACTCTGGAAGTACTGATAACTGATGGAACACTGACACCAAGGGGCCCACGACCACTCTGGGCTTGGTTCCCCAGCTGTGCCCCAACAGAAGCTGTGGGGTCAAGCCTTTGGCATGGACTGGCTCTCTCTGGGTCCTCCTTTTCCATAGGAATTCCAGCGTGCCCACTCCACTGTCCGCACATCCAGTTCTCAGCGGAATGGAGAGGCCTGACATGAGAAAAGGTGCAGCTGAGAAACAGTTCCTGCTGTTCTGCAGGGTCTGAGTAAAAGTTCAGCACGTTTTCACTACAGTCTCCAGTAAAGCCTGTGCTGGAAGTATGCACTGTGTCACTTTGTCACCTCCTCAAGGACAGCAGACAAAACACTCCATCACCTGAGCACACGTTCACCCACAGGCTCAGCCTGGCAATGGACATCAGGGACAGACAACCCGACCCATGCCACCTTCTTGGGATTTATGCCAATGACTGCCTGGTAAAAAAACAACATCTAGAGCCCCAGGAGGGTGCACAGAACAATCAAATGTGCTGTTGCACGCACAGTGAAAAATATAAGCTAAAATACCCAGCAACTACTCCTTCCTCTCCTCTCCTTCTCCGCAGGATGAAAAGCCAGTGAATGTTAAAACAGGCAGCACAGAAACTTTAGGCATCCCACACAAAAAAGGTACCTCAAAGGCATTGTGAAAGAGAAATAACTGAAGTTAGGGGAACACAGACACCACAAGAAACACTCTAAAGTTTTACAGAAGCCACGTAAGTAGAATAAGACTGAGTATTTTTTATAAGAACTCTCATTTGTTGGAGATCATGCAGTGCAAAGTTTCCAGTGTAATTTGAAAGCCCAGCTCTAAAACCTGATGGTGCCTGCATGTTCACTCAAATCCAGATCTGCTCCCACCAGGCCAAATGCAAGCAGGAAAAAGCCCTCATTTTCCACCCAGGAAGCAAACTCACATTCACCTCATGCTCCAGGAGATGCAAAAGACTTCACCTCAAACACTCTGTTATCCAAAGAGCTGGCATTTCTGAAACATTTTGCACTAGAAAAACAGCTTAGAAAAGGCTTTCTAGTTATCTGCAGACCAGAGTCAGTAGGGATTGCTTTTTCCTACCAAAGAATTAGTCATAGGAGCAGGTTTAGCTTCCTTAACATTGTGCAAGGAGCACTGCAGCTAAGGGAACAGCACTAGCAATGGCATCCTGCATCTGTCCTTACTGCTGCATTCAAACTTAATGACGGCAGTGAATTGACCTGGTCTTCTATTACCGTGGCAATTAATATCTTTTAAATAAAACAAATCCCAAAACAAAACAAGAAAATCCATACAAATCCATCCAGAGAGCAGAGGGGAATGTTGCGTCCTCCCCCCATCTTAATTTTGCACTCAACACCCACCAAAAATCTGTGCTGTGTTGACCAGTTATCTGCTCCCAACAAAGTGACACTGCCCTTTTCTCTGGAAGGAAGAACCAGGTGCACAGCTGGTGACCCTGAGGTTCCAACTGACTCTGCAAAAACCAACCGAGGGCAGGATCACATAGGAGAGAATTCAAGCAGCAAGTTCTGTCATGAACAAAAGAGCATTTCAGAGACACATCCCATGCAATGCCTCTGAGAAGCGGCGTCACTCTGCAAGCTCACAGCTCAGTTTTATGGAGGTTGCAAAGAGCTCCATTGAGCTGAAATGGAACTACTGCCTCCCATCCCATAAAAGCCCAAGGCTTTCAATCTGCCCTTTATACTTGGATGAATAATTCCTTGCAGGCTTGGCCAGCCCGAACAGCTCCCTGCCCTGCTCGCCAGGCAGGGCTGCAGAGTGCACACAAGTTGGTCTCTGTGCCACTGCAGAGATCATTACCCCAGGCACTGGAGCATGCCATTGTCCCAGCCTGGGTCAGCACCACGGCCCAGGAACCTCCCTCCCAGAGAGCACAGCTCCTTGGATTTAGCCAGCACTGCAAACTTTAGCACGGCTCACCATCAGGAATGCTGCTCCAGACCCTGCTGCAGGGCAGGCAGCAGCATTAACCCAGTGTCTTGAAATATGTGGGAAGGAGCACGTGGGGCTGGGAGAAGGTGTAAATGCACACCACTATTCCTTGGGATTTGTTCCCAAAACACACGAGCAGGGAATGCTAGAAGAAACTCCGTTTTTGTAATGGGAAGAAAAAAATAAATGCAAATAAAACACCACGTCCCACACTGGTCAGGAGAAGGAACTGAAACCCCGAGGAATATAAAGATCTTTTTCCATGGAAATTCAAGAAGAAAACAGGACAAACCATGCAAAAGGGAGGCACCAAAGTTCCACAAAGTTCTACAGGACACACTACTGGATATTCAATCACAGTACTGCATAACCAACTCTGCTGTGGGAGCTGCACCAATCTCATTTAAAATATTAAATTAAAATAATTCAATTAAAAATACTAATAAAGAGCTTGCATTTAGGAGCCACTAATTACATTTTCAATGTGTGATGTACTGTATGAGTAAATTATGCTTATAGCAAGAGAGTTACTGACAAAACTGTGAAGAGGATGCAAGATGCACATCACACTTCCAGTGCTGTAAAATAACAGGATTTTTCAGTTTATAGCAAGATTTATTTCACAATCTACAGACTTTGAAGACAGTAAATTCCAGTCCTCAGATTTCCTTCTCGGGGCGCTTATCAGCTTTAAAACAAAACATTTACGTATTGCTTTTTTCTAAAGTAAGTCAGCATTTTAACAGAATAAGCCTGTCCCAAACCTCGCAGGTCTCCATGACCTCAGGCAACTCTATCCTTCATTTCCACCACTTGCACGCAAAATACAAACAGAGCAGTGACGTGCCATTTAACCTGACAGCTTATCTGAAACACTTTGCTTAGACAGGGTTATTTGTCTAGGACAGACAGTGCCCAATTCCATTAGATCTGGGACCTAACTCCCTGGTCCTTGAAGGATCAAGGCTTTCCAGGCTACCTAAAAAATCACTGTGAGCTGTCCTAACTTGCTGAGCTTGGTTCATGCAAGTCATTTCTGCCAGCTCTGAAGCAGCACTCCCAGGATTCGACTGCTTCCTCCAGTCTGGGGGAGAGCCACAGTTGTGGAATGTACTGACAACGAGGTACTTGGTGTGCACTACGGTGGTGTAGTGAGCAGCAAACACACCCCAGCCCATGCACCTACAAACTCCTCCCACAAACATGAGAACCTGCTGAATTCAGGGGCTCTCCCAGCCTCAGCCAGCTGCGTGTGGGTCAGAGCAGGCCAAAACAGAGAGGAATTCCATCGTTCCCCTGGGCTTCGTTCACAGAAGATTCAGCAATCTTCATCTGAAGAACACACAGAGCACAAAGCCACTTATCAAGACTGTGTAAGGTCACTTCCTCTTTGCTTCGGAGCCCATAATTCTGAAGTTCAGTGGGTTCCTGTGCAGCCCTACCCTGCCAGGGCTGGGTGAGCAGCTTCCACCCAGCTCTGCAGGAGTGGACAGTGAGCTTAGGAAGCAGAACAGCTTTTGCCTTCAGCAGTTAACTGTCATGCTCAAACGACACGATGAAATCTTGTAATAGGCTAAAAAACATTGAATAGATTTTTGTAGGGCACTCATATTTGCCATGTGCCTAAGTGTCCTGCTGGTAATTTCCACAACAACCTTCCTGGGGCCTTTTAAGGACACACTTCTCAGTGGCAGCCAAGTAGGGAACTTCATGAGACACCTGGGAAGGCAGAGCTTGGCTGACGTGGATTTGAAGAAGAGAACCACCCCTATATTTCTTTGGAAGACCAAGCCCACAAGAGTGACTGACTAATATTTGCAAATGTGAGATCTTTTTTAGCAGGTACATAGTACTAAAATCCATTATTTTCTAGTGAATTACTTTCTTCCTTCCACCAATATGAAAAACACAGAGCAGAATGAAGATGGAAGCCTGATTTCAAGGTGTCACTCCCAAACCCTACCCAGGCCTTACTGGTTAAAGAAGGAAGTGCTGCCCATAAATGCTGCTGCTACTGGCTTCTTTTGCAGTTAGCACAATTCCAGGCCCAGAAATAGAGACAGAACATTTTCACCTCCCCAAATCCCTCCAAGGGCTCATTTACAACACTGAGCAAGCTGCATTCACTCGTACTCATACCTCCTCCCCTGCTTTTAGCAGGTAACACAAAACCCCAAAGTGCTGCTTTGAACAGAATGCAGGTGCATGTTCCACACCACAAATACAACTGCTGCACACAAATACAACCTCCCAGCCTGACAACATCCACGGATACTGAACACACACAGGCTTTTATGGACACACCTGGCACTGCAGCCTGGGATTCAGCTCATTTCAGTGACAACACGCCCTATGTAGCTGCTCTGCAGCAAACCCTAGTCACAAACTGTACTTTTAATCAATGTGATGCATTCACTCTGTGCCTCTCCACCACACATCCTTCCAGCACTGGATTCCAGACACTCCGGTGCCAGAGGCAGAGCAAACACCATCACCACAGAACAAACAAGTGCAGAGGCTCCCTGTGAAAAGCTCCAATGACACAGTGAAAGATAGGACATGGAATATCTGTCATCGAAAGTCAATCAGAACATACTCCTGGCCTTGAACCAGTGCCAGGAATCCAAGTTTCCAGCCCAGGTGGAAACACACTAAATTAACCAAGCACAACAGCTCAGCATGTAGGTGAAATTCCTCAAAGATCCCACATCCTCACTGGCTGTCTTCTATTCCCACCTAAAATCTTGTCTGAGCTGAGAGTTGTAGCATGTCCCTTTCACACACACACACACATCTCCTGCTTGCTGTGGAGATCACATCACATTTCTCTGCAACACCAAGCCCACAAAAATGATTGACCAATACTTGCAAATATAATATTATTTTTCAGCACAAAAACAGTACTGAACTCCATCAATATCTAGTAAATCATTTTCTTCCCCCTCACCCAACAAACAGCAAAATGATGATAAAAGTCTGTTAGCAAGACATTGATCTGTCACTTCTAAAACCCAAAATAAAAAGCAAAAACATCACTCCTAAAGTGCACACACACACATCTAATAAGTGCAATTCATTAGCTACCTACCACTGTGTCAAGCTGCTGCCCACAGAGCAAGAGGAAGCAGCAAAAACCAGTAAGATTTGTAAAGCCACCCTGAGCCAGCTCCTAGCAGGAGTGGGAACAGAAGAAACTGAAAAATGTACAACCATATGATGCAGCTGAAATAGTTCAGGTCTTCAGAGTCATCGTGGCAAACAGCAGCCAGAGAAGGCAGCCTTTATCAGAGAGTAAATCATACTGTGTGTCTGAGGCTGCTCTAGGAGCCAGTTAAAATAGACTGTAAAACTACTGAAGTGGAGGTTTTCTAGGCTGCAAATATCTGTAATGTAACAAACCCATGGCTGTGCTGTCTTCTGCTTGAAGAATTGCTCTTGCATGTGTGAGGAAATTAAGTCAAAAATCACAGGCACGTGAGACTCTATGCCTGAAGTAAAAGGAGTTTCCTGTTCAAAGCAGCCAAATTATAGTTTCAAAGCAAAAGCAGAACAAACCACACAAGCCTTATCCACAAATTTGATAATAAAAAAAGCTGATTCTTAGGCAGCTCGGAGAGGATTTCTTTCCTCTTAGGTCCTTCAAGTCCAGCAACTCAGGAAGCATCGCTACATTTCCCAGAGTACAAAATCAGCAGGAGAATGTTCAAAACATAAGCTGTGAAGGTCTCATGTTCTAACCCTGTCTCTCAAACACATACTTTGGTGTCCACTGCCATCTCCTAGCACATACACAGCTCCAGACAACAGGAAGTGTTTATCAGTGAGCATCAGTTGCTGAGGGAAGCCGACCTCCAAGAACCAATTCCAGACAGGGAGACGCAGAGAATGATGCAAAGTTGAGACTGCCTTAACAGTCCAAGCTGCCTGTATGTCTGCAGCACCCAAAATAACTTTGCTTACAGGCTGAGATGCTGCTTTGCTCCGATATTCCTCTATTTCCTCCCCCTTCCCCTCTTGACCGAGCCTGTAAAATGCATCTGTGCTCCGTTTTCTGTCAGTGGAAACCCGAGACAAGCACTGAGCACACTCTCACCTGTCGTGGCTGATCAGGATGTGTGCAGGCACGGGCACCATCACCTGGAGCCCCTCCTGCTCCCTGGCACGGGCATGCAAACACACCAGCTGCAGCTCTGCCACGCCCACGGGCTGCACCTCATGCCAGTTCCTCCCTAGAAACGTTTGTCAGGGGTAAGAGGAGCAGAACACAAAACACAGGTTTTAATCAGTCAAATAACAAATGCAGCATTTAAGTTAACATCTAAGGTTTTGTTTTCCCTCCCTCTCCTCACAGGAAAACTCCATTCATCTGCCAAATTCCCCTCCTGAGAAGCAATCCTGCTAAAGAAACCCATGGAGCAGGACCAGACTGCTGGCTCCAGAGCTGCCCTGATGGAGGGTGAACAGGGATCTGTCTGACAAGGCTCCTCTTCTGAAGGCAAAAAGAAAACAAAGCCATGCAGCTGTAGTCATCTGTAGCACTGTAACCCAAATTTGGACTTCATCAGCACCCTGAACTGTGAAGGAGCAGGTGCTAAAAGCATGGTAATGACAATACACAGCTCTAACCTCCTGCTTGAAGGGATAAGGCTGAAGTTTTTGCTGCAGAACTAGAGAAATCTTCTCTTAAAGACTATTAAGGCATTTTCTTCAGAGGTGAAACAGCAACAGACGCAGCAGTTTCTGGAGTGTAAAATCTCTCCCTTCCCTGACCTCGAGAAGCACCAGGCTCCAAGCAAAAGTGAAATATTTTTCTTAGGCTGGCTGGCTGCCTACTCTCAGTCCCTTTTCAATAAAGCCAACTTGGAAGAATCCAGGCAGAAGTTTATATATCACATAACTCTGCCCCACTCTGAGCAGACTACACTGGGTTTCACAGGATTCTTTTGGCTGGAAAAGCCCTCTAAGATCATTGAGTCCCATCACTGACCTGACACTGCCAGGTCCCCCACCAAGCCATGGCCCTAAGCACACCACCCACAGTTTGTTATAAATTACTCTATTGTTATAGAATATTACTACAGTGGTTCTAAATTACTGCTACCACACTTGCAAATGATCTTTTTTGCCAGAGGAATCGCCCTCCTTTCCAGAAAACAGGACAGCACGCAGCAGCCATTTGTTAAATGGGGACTTTGGTGACACACTATGATTAACTTCACATTCACCTAAAAGTGATGACTATCACAAGCTTAATCACCCAACTTGTCACTTCACCTTCCTACATCCCTTTTCCTTCCCCTACTCCTCTTTTGCTCTTTTTTTCCATGCTGACTGCCTTTGCCCTGAAACACCTGCACCTGGAACTGCTGGGTGACACGGGCCCTCCTCTTCGCACAGGCTCCAGGGAGGCAGAGGATAGAAACTTTCAGCACAAAAACAATCTCAAAATGGGCACCAAGGACTTTGTAGGAGACTGCTTTTGCCCTGGAACACCTGCACCTGGAACTGCTGGGTGACACGGGCCCTCCTCTTCGCACAGGCTCCAGGGAGGCAGAGGATAGAAACTTTCAGCACAAGAAAAATCTCAAAATGGGCACCAAGGATGTAGGAAAGGTCCTGTCCCAGTGCAAACAATTAATTTAACAGCTCCTAAGGGCAAAGACGTTTGTTGGGATACAGCCACTTCTTTGATTTACCTTCCAAGAGGTCCAGGTACACCAGAAAGGCAGTGTAGACTTGGGTGCTGTCAGATACATCAAGTGACATCATTTCTGTGAACTGAGACCCGAAGAGGAACGTTGGTGAAGGAAAGCACAGGTCGTACTAAGAATGCACACATCATCTCTACAGCCAGCAGAGCCACTGGGATCTCAAACCACTTTTAAGGCAATCAAAAAGCAGGACTTGTTTTCTGACAAGTATCTCAAAAGCTCCTTTTTCCGCATTCCCCATATTTTAGCACTTAAAAAAAGCAAGCAAAATAAACAAATACGAGAGGAATCGCAACCATTTCTGGAACAGCTCTAGCTTTGTGGCGTTTTACCTATTTTGGGGTAAATAATTTCACCTATTTTTGCTGCAGCACATCAACACAAGACGATGGCCAAATTAAACACCTCCGTGTTTTCGGTGCGGTAAACATTAAGATGGAGTCGAAGTTTAAGGCATGTACGTTTCCCAGCCGGGATTCCATGATTTGGAACCTCCGCCCCTACTGACAGTGGCATTCCCCAACTACCCCAGGGGCCGGACGCCGCCTCAATACACCCGATAAAAGAGATTATATCGGCATCTCCCCCCAGAACCCTCCTGGGGGGACCCCAGGGGCACCTCGCGAGGGGGGAATGCTGCGGGGTCGGGGCGGGAGAGCGGGACCCCCGAGAGACAGCGGGACCCCCGAGAGACCGAGGGACCCCCGAGAGACCGAGGGACCCCCGCCCCGCCCTACCGTGGG